>JARKIB010000665.1:0-43305 GCA_029378385.1 Mycena metata | reverse complement strand
AAGATGATGCCGGATGGCGGTGGAAGGATGCAGACGAGGAGGAGAGCAATGGAGTGGACCCTAAAAGCAGCAATCAGTATCGGGCGTGACGGAAGGACATCGAGGGAGGGAAGACGAAACAAGGAGGTGGGAACGATGGGGAAAGAACGCACCAGTAGTTCCACTGCTTGGGGCTCGGTCTCGTCGTTGAGGGCCGCATTCGCTTCGACGTCCCCACGCAGGCGTCAAGCAGTGTTTGTGCTTGCCTTGCGCAGGGTCGATGCATAGTCTCAAGAGCGTGGTGCCGGAAGGACGTCAGGAATCAGCGTCTGAGAAGAGCGTAGCGCGTACCTTCTCGCGAGATGCATGGCGTCGGAGCGCCACGACGCTATGGCGCCCACCAGGCGCGTCTCGACCGTGTGGAATCCGGGTTCGTCGTCCTAAGCCCAAACGGTGAGCAATACATCAGCAGCTGAGCAAAAAAAGAAACAAAGGTGGAGGAACCAAACACACCTGCTCCGGCATCTCGTACCCCACGCCCGCCGCGCCCACCAGCCTAGGCGCAGTCGTAATGAGGATTGTGTCGACGCAGGTGGTGGCACACGCGCCGAACGCGCTGATGACTGCCGCGCCGCCTTCGACCATTAGGTTGGGAGGTTCTTGGCGCGCAGGAGGGTGAGGAGTGCAGGGATGCGGGCTTTTGTGCTGTGTTCTGTACGTGATAGCGTTAGTTTTTGAGAAGGGACAGCAATAAGGACGCACCGAGAAGGAGAAGTACGCGCGCACCCGCGGTGGTGAGCGCGTCGCGGCGAGCTTCCCATCCCGCGTCACGTTGAGACGGTTCGCTGGAGACAACCCACGGCTGCCGCCCCGTCCCCCTTGTGGTTGTTCAGCAGCTTACACGTCGGCGTGAGGCGGAGTCTGCTGTCGATGATGATCGGACGCGGATTGCGTCCGGGGCGTCGGCGGGTGGGGGCGGAAGGAGGCGCGCTTCATCGGCCGTTTATTCACTCATTCGGTACGGCGAGGCAGGGGCGCACTGTTCAGCTGCGGGTTATCGTTGAGCGCGGTACCGCTGCCGACGTGGAGAGTGCGGAGCCTGCGCGGCGTTAGGATTCCTCTTGTGCAGGCGCGGGGCATTCACCAGTGGGTCATGAGCATGATCTCAGGCCCGCTGAGCGGCAGCTGCTTTCCGCCGGCACCAGCGATCTTGCCGTCAAGCGACTGCGCGAAGGTGAGAGTCACGAAGGGGTGCGTCTCTGGTGGCGCTGCGGCGTAGGATGCAAAGAGAGAGGTGAGGTATTCGGGCGGGTTAGCCATTTGGACAACGAGGAGGACAAGGGCCGGGAGAGCTATGGCTTGTCATGTCAATACGCGACGACGTGCGATTGATCTCCGTTTTTCCCTTCGATTTCTGGTGGAATAAAATTCACTGGACGACGCGCAGTTGAATATCCCTTGTCTCCTCATGCACCGAACGTCGGAACTTTTTTGTGCAACTGCAACAGTCGCCATAACGAGCACTGGAGTGGTCGGCACCAGGAAGAATGGGTAGGCAGAGCCACTCGCGCTCCCACTCGCCCCGCAGCTCGGAAGCCCTTGCAGCACGGTCTTGAGCTCGCGGTTGAGGACGCGGACGTACTCGACCGCCTTGCCGAGTACGTTCGTCTGGGAGCACTTGCGCGCGATCTTGACGCCGTCGATGTGGTCTACAGGCTTTAGGGTCCGAGGAAGTGCCGCCTGCATAAATAAGGAAGGCAACGCTTCGCTCGCTCTATCGGCGACACGCAGCGCGGCGACAGGACGACGGAAGAGAGAGAGTGGGAGGACCAGCGCGAGCGAAGCGGCGGGTGTTTAGGCGTCGCCGATTGCTGCGACGCATGGAAAGGGGTGGGCGATAAAATTCACCTCTCCGTCCACGCAAGCGGATGGCAATACCGCGCTTGCATGCGACGGGGACGGCGTCCTCCCCTGGCGGAGCACAGCGAGTCGGAGCCTTGACGCGAGAGGGAAACCAGCCGGGATGGAATATGCTGGCATTGATGCTCTCGCCGTGCCGTATAGCCGGCCCTCGACAGCAATGTGGCGCTCCAGAGTAGGGGAAGGTGTGCGCGTCGTTGGGGGACTTTGGATCCGTTGTTATCTATCTTCCCGCGTATCTGGGTCGGGAGCCTCCGAACGAGAATGCCGTGCAGCACTTCGTTGAAGAGTCTCCAAGAACTGCCGGTATTTGGGAACGTTGCGGGGGAAGAAGATGTTCGTGAACGTGACAACGGACGAGGGCATGCTAATCTCTAGAAGTATCCGAATAACCACGAGACGGCTCACGCCCTGGGAGCATCGTTCAGATACGTGTCTTAGAGGCGATGTCGAGGGAATGGAGGAATGGCTAGGAATCGAAGCGGAGTAGAAGTCGAGGAGAACATACCGCTCATTGGAGGTTCTCGTTGCGGACCAATGGATGTGCTTAGGCGCGTAGCACCGCCACAACGCACGGACCAGACGGCCCTAAGGCGCCGATTAGTGCTAGGTGACCCCGCCACTGCCCACAACGGCGTCGTGTGAATACATCGGGCGAAGCGCCGCATACCGTCGTCCCTATCGAGGCCCCGAGCTGCTTGGCTTCCACGTCCCTGTGCTTCCGCCGTTTCACGCCCTGCTGCCGCCGTTCCCTTTCTGCCTCCAAACGCATCTCATTTCGCCCGTCCCCGAGTCCCGGACACTCGCCCTTTATTCCACGACAATGGCGCGCTCCCAATTCCGCTCCTTCAGCACACCCACCCCATCCTCGTTAAAGCGCGCAAGCGCTTCCCGGCGCACTTTTTTTTGCGAATAGGTACGCCCGGGGCTGGTTTTCCTCGACCTTGACGTATAAATCGTTGTAGCTCGAAAACAGCAGATCCCTTCAATCGCATATTGGACGCTCTCGCCCGACGGCGCTATAAACGCGAGGGACGGGGGGGGGCTGTACATAACGGGTCGCGTCGACGAACACATCCAGAATGCATATGACACGGGGCAGATCTTCCTGGAGACCTACCTTGACCATTTGGAGGTCAAGGTGGGACATTCGTACAACGTGGAGATTCGCCGGCGCCGATATAAGAAGTGCAGTAAGCACCAAGTGCTCATCTGGCATTATTATTTTGTTGCAGACCGCCGTATACTGGCTGGTGAGTACCCGTTCGTCTGTTTTACTGGCCTCTTAACTTCCCAGAACGCCTTATCCATCTTACGCTTGACGCCATCGGCGCCGAACGCGCCATTCGCCCGTGCCCGGGCTGCAAAACTCGGCATGTAGAATATTACAAGTTTCGTTCCATCGGGAGCTTCGAGCGACTGGACCACATTATCACTTCGGTGCTGAAGCACCTTGGGCAGAGGGGAGTCAGAGTGGTGGGTGGTTTTTTTCGGACTCGGTTGCTCTTCTTTATCTCCCTCGTCTTTTCCTTCCAGATAAAATTTCAAGGCGAGACGCAATGAGACTGCACATGATTACAATAGTCGACAGGTAGAGGCTCGTCGACGACGCTCTCGGCGGCGGAATACGTGAGGGAGAGGCGGAGGTCGACGGTCTCGGGGTTGTGTATAATTTTGTACTAAAATTGGGATTAATCGTTTACAAAAGAAGCGGTAGAAGAGAAAGAGCACCTCTAATGACGATCCGCGCGCGAGGCGGGTTCGTCGGCGTGGGCGAGTATCTCCTGCGGAAGAAGACGAAGGCGGCGTTAGCGTTTATTTGATTGGCCAGAGAGAGATATACGGGGGGAGTTGATGGCAGGGAGGGGGAAGACGGGGGACGTTGAAGAAGAAAGATATAAAGAGCGTGGAGAGGAAGAGGAGATTAGGTATCGCGAGGAAAGAGCGGTGACAGTGTGGGGAAGGTTTTAAAAAAAAGTAAAAGTAAAATCACGACGACACCCAAAAGCGAGGAAGGATAGGGGAGATGATGCGAAAATAAAAGAATCCCCGCCTAGTGGGGTCAATCACGACTCATAGACGTCGTCGTCGCGCCCCGCTCCTAGCGCAGTAAAAAAAGATAAAACCGGGTAAAGGTAGAATAGAGGTGAGGTCGAAAGATAAGACAAGAACGTACGCGTGCGGGAATGCGTCGGCGTCGTGGTGGAAAAGGTGCCCGTCATGGAGCCCGGGCCGGATAAAAAAAATGAAGCGGGAGGGCGCGCCGGCACGCGGCAAGACCGCCGTTATTTGGCCATAAAAGAGCAGGTATTCCTGGAAATGCATGCCGCGCGACGGCAGATATTCCGTACATCTAGAGACCGCGCGCGACAAAGAACCCATGCGGCGGACAGTCTGCGAGCGCGGGACGAGGCGCCCATCCCACACGTAGCATCAAGGCAGAAATTGTAACCAGAGAACAAAAACGCGTAAGAAAGGTCAAGATTGAGCAAGCGCGCGGCTCCAATCTCACTTCAGAATGTCGAAGAAAAAATGAAAGAAAGAACAAAAAAAGCCAAAAAATCGATGAAGAAAGAAGAAAGTCTGCGACCTACCAGTAATGGTGATGAGCCGAGGACACGCGCGTCGTTCTTGTTGCGGTCGACGACGACAAGGTTCAGCATACGCCTTTCTGCATGTGGCGTCAGTCAAACTCGGAAGATACAAAGACAAAACAAGCCAGCGAAGCGCGCACTCACTCGATCACGTCCAGCCCACCCAGCTCCAGCCTCCGCGCCTCCAAATCCGCAAAATCCGCCGCAAAGTGCTTGCGGCGCTTGAGCTGCGCGTTCTTGGTGCTGCTGGCTGTGAGTCTCGATGAGTCCGCCAAGGATAAACTCAGCGAGTCCGCCAAATCTCTTGCACAGCATCGAGGATGAATGATATACGGCGGGCTGGGATCTTGCGCCGGTAGGTAGAGATTGAAAGAGGCGGAACGACGAGAGGACGCCCCTCGCGCTTGCGGATGCGTGTCAATGTGGCGCGCGACGATGAGTTCAAGCACAGCACAGGGAGGACGGTGATGCGGACGCGGACGTCCCTCAACAGCGACGTGGAAGAGGTTGGCGGTGTCAATGGATGTGGAGTTATCGTCGAAGCGGCGGATGGATAGAGAGTCAGGGAGGCAGGCCATGTAGAGCGCGAGGTCGTTTCTGTGCACGGAGAGACAATGTACGGTCTCCTGCTTCGCGCCCGGCGAGTCAATTGAGTGATGGTGTCGATTGCGCGACACTGGTGAAAATTTCCTTTTCAAGCGGTAGGCGGTAGTGTCCCAATTAGGAAGACCTCACGGTAGCTGCCATGAGCGTCGAGTGAATGGGTAAGCGTCCTGCATTTACTGATTAGCACGATGAAGGTTTCAAACGTTTGACGCAGTATAACGCACAGACCTTGGGAAAGGGATGGGCGTACAAGGTAGCCGCAATCTTCATTTGGACGAGCGGGAAGATGTTCTGGGATCGGGAGAAACACTTTAGCTTGAGCAATAATTGGAATTTCGGGACGTACACTGCAAATCGATGCTTGGGATAGACGACGGTGACGAGATTGGAGGTACTGAGCTCCACGAGCTGTTGCGGGCGTACTTCTTTTCGTTGCCAGTACCGCTCGTTATGGTGAATCCTCGAAGGGCAAATCCAGTCCGGGAGGGTGTGCGAAGCCACAGGATATGCGTTACGGAGCAGTAAGAGCCGTACGCTATGGCCATAGAGTTGTGGGGTGGCTCTGCCGCGATGTAGACGCGACTGAGTCAAAGCAGGCAGTCGATAGGCCAACAGGAGGGCGGTAGATGCGGATTAAAGGGCGGGGAAGTGTGTTCGGAGAACAAAAAGGGCGGGGCGGGGGAAACAAAAAGGGTGGCTGTGCAAAGTCGATTCTGAGAGCGTTGGACGCGCATCTGCGCATCTGGGAGTCGAGGATAGTTGGAGCCTGTATATAGTCCATCCTCGTGGTGATCTTGCAGGATTTTGCAATAAACCATTTGATAAATCGGGGAGTGCACGTCCGCTGCAGCGAGAGACACTTGAGGGAGCTTTGAGGTCTGTGCCACGATGAAACGTTGCGCAGAGGTGTTCTTGAGCCTTGGGTGATTGCTGGACTTGCGCGTCTTGACCACTGCGCGACGATGAAACGTCGTGCAGTGAGGGGAGAGAAAGCGGCAGCAGCTGTGGGTGCTTATTTGCCACAGACGCCAATGCACTCACTGCACAGCCACTGATCAACAGCGGCAGCTCCATTTTTTGGGCCTTACTTATTTCTGAGCCGCAATACGAATCAAGAGCCAATGAATTGCACAAGATGTATCTATTCGACAAGATGGATGTATCTATTCTACAAAATGTATCTATTCTACATGGTATCGATTTATTTTACACGTCGCCGTAAGGCGGAAAACAAGAAACCAAGCTACAATACTCGAGTCCAGTCCTAAAAGTACAACATTATATACAGCTTCTAACCATGGAACTGTGCAGCCGTAGATGTTAAGATCAGTTTGGAGCATTTTTCGACGCCTTCCAGGTATGGGATACATTTTCTCTCTAGTTTCAGATTTTTCTTCCACTCGACACTACTAATCAAGTCTGCCGTGCGATTGGCGATTTGCCGCAGACGATTTTGGTACCAAGCTTCGCAGGCCGGAGACCACCAGCCGACTTCGAGCGCGGACCCAACGAAAGCCGAGGGACGCGGCCACCAAGAGCGGATGGTCAGCTGGCGATTTTTGGGCTTATTAATGTCTCTTTGGCCTAGGAAGGAAAGAAAATAAAACGTCAGAGATAAAACTTGTGCGAGGTCAATGCCAACGTACCCGTCGCGACATAGTACACACCACATATCAAATTTTCCTCATCCTCTGTCAGCTTGTCATCCCAGAAAGCCACCGCAGCATGTCGAGGACGGAAACAAACCCCCTGCTCTACGACTCGGTCGCCTGGGCCAAGGAGAGCGCGGTCAACAGAGACCACATCGGAGGCGATTCTTGCGATGAGGCCGCCACTCCTCAGGGCAACTTGGCCACGCTCCGTTAAGAGCAGACGGGTACGAGCAGCCTCGTAATATGCATAATCGCCGTCCGTCGGCTTGTACTCGGCGCCGCGGTAGCCTAGACCAGAGTGAATCGGCCATGGGTCTATTACAGGTGCCGGGGGCGCGAACAGGGAATGCGAGTTTTTGCTGCATAAGTGGAAAGGCATTCCTCGGGCGAGCATATGCTCGGCAACAGCGCCAACGCTGGGGCCCCAATTCTGGCAGACAATCTCAAGCACCGTCGTGGCGCTCTTGACGATGATAAAGAGGGGACCAGGGTCGTCCACCTCTTGCAAAAGATAGTGCACATCCGCCGCAACCTCGAATCTTTTCACGTCCATCTTCCAAGCGGAGTTGATCCGGTGAAACGGCGCCACACCAAGGCACTGCCATCTAGCTAAACTTTGCGCTTTTTAAGCCACTAGTTACACTGGTGTTCCTAGGAAGACAAAGCTGGCTTCTGTACCAACAGAACTCTGTCAGGTGGTACAAAGGAGAACCAGAGCGAGCTCCGACTGCTGGTTGTAGTATGAACGAGACTGAGGCACGCAGTTACAAGCGATACCAGGCTCTGAAGTACATTATCAAGGAGGATATTCCTGCCTAGGAACGGAGTACAACAAGGGATCTATAAATATAGAGCCAATGACTGCACAAAGAGGAACCTAGCATTTGCCTAGGAGGACAGAACTCGGCAATAACCAAGTAGATGCCAAGGACGAGGGTCCTAGGGCCATTGGTTACGCAATTGCTACCAAGGAAGACGGATTGGAAACGATAGCCAGTCTCCTAGGAAAGAACGCACAGTACCTAGGGATGGATTATACCTGACTATTTTAGCAGGACTAGCCTAACGGCCCCCGGGAAAGCCAAATGGAGACGATTGGCAAAGATGGGGAGATGTCACCTTGCTAAGAAGTTCAGACCGCGAACGAACGGACGTTATCGGAGGATGACAAGACATGAATGAGTGTGCTAGGCGACGCGGAACCGCCTCGGAAGAATGACGCATGATCGGCTGCAGTCGGCAGCCAGTCATTGCAAATACCAGACCCACCTAGGCCAAGGAAAGCATCAGCCACGCTGACTGTTTCATCTGGCCGCAATTACGAATCACCTCGGCAGCGTTTTCTTGCTTGCCGAACGACCAAACACCACCACTCCATTACTCATTTCATCTTATCTCATCTCAAAGGACTCAGTAGTATAAAAAGAACCAGAAAAAGCCGCTATAGCTCAGTTCATCCCCGCTCATCGTAGAACGGTGTGGGTGTCCTCGGGCGATCTGCGGAGAGAATAACATATTTTTCCTCTGTATCTGTATTGTCTGTAGAATCGAATCTTGGTTTTTGATTGGCTATTTTCGGAGTGACATTTAAGTTGAATATCTCTGAGAACTAGCGCAAGTATAAACAACTAAGTTTCGCGTTGGAACAAGAGGCGGTTCGTTGCTCCACGTATAAAATCTACGAGGGCCACACGCGCTAGGAAGGAAGACTTATCCGTTGCATTGGCTGCGCGGTTACTTCGCATTGGCAACACAGAGGCTGCGCTAGTTTCGACCTAGACACCAAGTTAGGTGCTAGCTAGGTAGAACGCTTTGGTTGAGCGCAGTGGAAGATTGAACCGGTAGATCGCAGTGAACAGAGCTAGTTGTCCCTAGGCCCCAAAAAGCCAAAGCGTACGGAAACGTTCTTGCGTTAGTACAGGAAACGCGAGTCCAGCAAGGCGGTTATCTGGCCTAGTCTTGTTGAGAGGCAGTACTTGTGGAAGCAGCATAGCCCTATTGGGATTTTCAGACGGAATTTCATTGTCTCGAAGCAGCCGAAATCGGTCGTTCGCTCGAGAATTCCAAGGATACCTTGTCTGAATTCAGAGGGCCTTCTTCTAATTGTTTCGGTGTTGCAGCAAAATCCCGCTCGGTTGGCGGGGGATGAGTTGGGCAGTAGAGTCTGGAGCCTCTTGTTTTGACTCCTGCTGTATTTTACTGTCGGCAAGTCCGATTTATCTTGTGACGCGCCGTTTTATTTGACAAGCCGCCTCGATGCACCTGAGTCTTGTGAACGTGTATGGTTAGGGGACTTTTTGAGAAGACTTTCTAGCGTCGATGCCCAAAAGAATTTTGATGTGCCTTGTTCTAATTGTCTTTAAGCTTGAAGCGTGGCTCGGTCGCTGGAGTGCGGAGTCACATTTATTGTTCAAGCGTTGTTCCAATCCAAGAGCAAAAGAATCCCGGAAGAGAATTTTGATGCGCCTTGTTCTAATTGTCTTTGCCCGGTTTGCTGGAGTGCGGCGTCACCGTGCCTCGTCTAGATTCAGATGAGCCTTATTCCAATTGTTCAACGTCAGAGCAGCAGAATCCCGCCCGGTTGCTGAGCGGCGAGTCGGCCAGCCGAAGTTTGAAGGCGTCGTTGATTTCATGGTCTCAAACAAAATTTCCAAGAAAAAAGGAATTGAATAGATGTACAACATTGTAACTATCATCAAGATTGAACGGGTTCCACGTTTCTGCGCGTCGATGAGAAAAATGAGGAACTTGTGAGAGAACAGAGACGTACGGTTTCGTTCAGGCCAACGCCTCTGCGATCTTCTTCATTTTCGTGACGTCCGCGCGACTTTTTTTGTACTTCAGAACCGCAGTGAGGAACACTTGCAACGGCCACTGGTCCTGGTAATTGAGCAACCAAGGAAACTCAGCTGATATCTGGGGAAATTTAACGGCGCGTCAAAAATCAAGCTCCTCGACGTACGTCAGATTCGACCAGACGCAAAGCTTCTTTGTCTTGCTTGCCGTACGGCGAAGCGAGATCCAAGCGTTGAGAGGCAAGGGTCTTGACGCGCTTCTGCATATAGGACTCAGAGGATGAATCAGTGAGGATGAAGGGAAACGCACCCGGAGGTCGTCTCTCAGATTCTTCGGGATTATGTCGCAGGATCTAACGCGCAGTTGCGCCCCGGTCGGCCGCGGGATAATTTTTCCGTTGGAGGTCGTGGAACTCGAAGAGCTCGAGGCGACAGGAGCTGGCGTGGCTGTCGGTGTCGGAGGGTCGTCGGAGCCGGAGTCAGAAGTCAACGGGCTGCTGAAGCGACTGGGGAAGCTGGGGCCCGAGCCGGGAGTCGGTTCACGGATCGCGTTTGATAGCACGCGCGGGCAGTTTTGCGTGCATCATCAGGGGGGGCGCTGGTGGTAGTGAAAGGTCGGACATCAGCCAGCAGGAGAACAACGGGGGGCGGGGGCGAGGAAATCGGGTGAAAATGGGAATTTGTTGGGATAGAGGTCATTGTGCAACGGAAAGAGTCTGTGGGACGGGGACTTGAGGAAGAAGATACATATAGACGACCCAGCTTGATTGGGCCTTTTGACGTAAAACAAAAGGCGGCCGAATCGGGGGACGTTATTGTTCTGCCCGAATTAAATATCGAAACGATGGCTCGTCGGAACGCCATCTCTCTGCTCATTTTTCGTTGTAACATCATTGAAAAGTGCGTCATGCCCTCCCCGTCCGACAAACCGAACTCCAAAAATCAAAACTATGCTCTGCATGGGGCCCTCCACGGTCACTCTGGTGCCAGTCGTCTGTCTTGACGCGACCGAAGACGGCAAGCTCCTCGCCAGCGGCGGTAAGTTGACCCCTCCCTTGTTGAAGCTCGCTAAAGTAACGCAGCCTCGGATGGGACCCGACTTTGGAATCTTGAGAACATGAGCGCGATAGCACGGCCTGCAGGGGCAGGTGTCCGCGGGGCAACGACGGCGCTGCTCTGGGTGCGGCGCGAGGACGAGGCCGCCGAGATTTTATTCATGGGAACGCATCACGGATTCTTGATCTGCTGGAAACAAACCGCGCCCTCAGTACGCATTTCATCGTATGCTGGTCATCTAGCAGCACTAACACGCGAGTCAGATATTCGAAGAGCTGCATACCATGCAGCTCATCCAAGGTACCGAGATTACGGGCTTGGCGTTCGACCCCGCGTCGAACAGATTGACCGTCTGCAACCGTGATTCCCTGATTCAAGCGTACACTGTCGAGCGGGCGTTGACCCTTCACAACCTCTTTTCGGTCACGATCGCGGATTTCGTGCCCAAAGCCATCGCCTTCGGCGAGTTCAGGAACAACGAGGCCGAAATCATGGTCTTCGGTTTATACGACGGGCGGGTGTGAGTACCTTTGGAACTCGAGGTCTTCATTGTTCTAATTCGTGAGTAGCATTACCCTGCGAGGTACTACCGGCGCAGTTCTTGCAACGAGGCAGATTGGGGGTATGATGTAGGTTTTTTCTTCTTCTTCTTCGACATGAATCGCACTGAAATTGCCGCAGCGGGGACGCGGACGTGAACGCCCGCAAAGGGCTGTTCTGCGTTGACGATCCTACTCAGGGCGTAGCGCTTTATCGGCTCGACAACAACAACCGTGTCAAGACGTTCAAAGTCAAAATCACAAAAACCCACCCCCGTGCCCGGCAGGTTTGTTTCGCCGACGACGGGAGCGTCATCGTCAGTGGAAGCGACCACGGCGTCTTGTATGTGTTCGATAGGTGGACGGGAGAGGCGATAGATGAGCTCGCCATCGGGCCCGTCGATTGGCTTCAAACGGTGACCTGTAAGATATCCACATTATTGATACTTCGATTCCTGAACAACGTCTCAGGCCACGAACGTCAACGGGGTATCAACCATCTTGGCCGCGAGATCGAGGGAGCTGGCCGGTGGGAACGAAATTCTGGTGTGGAAGCGGGCAAAAGCCAAAAAACCGTGGAGCGTCCCGGCGGCATACGGGCAACTTTTAACAGCGATGCATGCCCTTGTTGTACTTGGGGCGCTCGTATTCCTGTACCAAAGGTTAATGGCATTCGCCACATCTCAAGCTTGTATAGTGACCTGTGGACGCTTTTTCTTGAATAAACCTGTAGACGTTGATATCTTGAATTTTGAAATCGACAAGCTCCGCCACGATGAGACGCAACTGAGCCTAGAGCGGCATAATGAAAGACCAGCGAAAACTGCCCGACGTGCGACGCCGTTCAGTCAAAAGATCGGCGCACACTGCCCAACGTGCAACGTTGGTCAGTCGAAGAGATGAAGCAGCAGCTGTGGCTGTGCGTGATCGGCGGTGGCGAAAAGCCGCGGCCAAGGGCACATGACCGTGGCTGCTGCTTACAGCCTGACGTCGCTTACAAGTCCCGCCGCCCTTGCACTCCGCCTTCAACCATCCCACCGAGCGTTGCATCGCTCGGTGGGATTCGGCTCGTGTAATTTTATTCTACAAAAGAACTTAGTTGCCTCGGATTTCCTTTAGCGCCGAGAACGGTGGCGCGAGGTTTGCCTCGAGGTGGTCTATGTGCCCGAATAAGCACAAGGATCCCTGCGAATATAAGAGCGGGCGCTGGGTGTCGTTCCAACCATCTCCCTCCTCTTCATCGACACCTCGACTTTTCTCAACCACGCTCCTTCGTTCCGTTACCTCTTCTTCATCTTCCCCGCGACGCTCCGTCCTTCCGTTCCTCGGCCAACTTGGCGGTGTTGCATCACTGCCAAGGTCTCCTCCCCTCAGTAACATTCAGTGGTGACGCATCACTATTGAGTGGCTAGCGCGATGAGCAAAACCTACGATTGCAAAAAATTGCCCCTCAAAAGCGGCGCGGACCATCAGCTCACCACAAAAGAACGGTCTGAGCATAACCGTGAGCTCTCGGCTTACCGGGCGCAACAAAAACGCGACGACGAGCTTGCCGCGGCCTTGAACGATTTGAAAATCGTAAGCTGCCTTGTTCCAGATGGTCCGGTGCAAAGACTGAATTTTATTCGCAGGCGGATACCAACTCTAACCCTGCGAATGTTTTGCCGGCTGAAAAGGCCGCCCTAGGCTATAACCCCGTTGAGGAACTGGACCTGATTGCGCAGGTCATGGTCCTACTGGGCGTCGTATGCCATCTCATTATGAGGCTTGGGGCCAAGCCTACGAATTTTGTGCTGGGAACCGCTACCCTGCTCATCAGGCTGGTCATGAGCCTGAACCCGGTGACACAGCTCGACGGGACGGAGACCTGGCATGCACAGCAAGAACATGAACTCGAGCAGCTTCCCTCGAAGCACTTCAAAATCGACGACAGAAACGTGCAGTATGCCGTCTGCCCCTCCTGTCACTACAAGCACCCTCCCAATAACCCTCACTCCCCAGTCCCCCACTACCCCGAAAAGTGCACTAATCGGGTCGTTGGCAAGTTTGGATGGACTATTTGCTCTGCCCAGCTCCCCACTGACGGTGTCCGCTGGCCGGAGCTGTCGCGGCTGCCGTATTGGAACCCCTCTCAAATGCTAGCCATTGACTCCATGCATTGCATACTCGAAGGACTAGTCCAGACCGCGGTCAAGGAAAAATCCACTCCTGCTTTTGACTACGACCTTCGCACTGCTGGGGGCAATTCTTGTACCAACGGTTGATGACATTTGCCACATCTCAACTTGTATAGTTACTATAGTAAACCTGTGGACGCTTTTCTTGACTTTTGTACATATAAACATGTAGACGCTAATATCTCTTGAAATTTGAAATCGACCTTCTCAAGACCTTTTCGTACCAGCTCCACCACAGTGAGACACAGCTGCTAGAGCGGCATAGACTCTAAGGGAAGACCCGCGAGAACTGCCCAACGTGCAACGCCGTTCAGTCCAACGTTTGTCAGTACTAGTGTCGAAGAGATGAAGCAGCAGCTGTGGCTGTGCGTGATCGGCGGTGGCGAAAAGCCGTGGTCAAGGTCACGTGACCGTGGCTGCTGCTTGCAGCTGACGTCGCTTACAAGTCCCGCCGCCCTTGCACTCCGCCTTCGACTGTCCCACCGAGCGTTGCATCGCTCGGTGGGATTACGCCTTCAACTGTACCACCGAGTGTTGCATCGCTCGGTGGGATTCGGCTCGTGTAATTTAGTCCGCTTCAAGACGCTCAAAACCTCGCTCCCACCAAGTGTTGCATCGTTTGCTGGATCTCGCGGCCACCGAGCGTTGCATCGATCGATGGCCTGTGCGCAACCCGTGGTCCTCGCGACCGCTCCGCGCCTTTCGAACCCGCCCACTCGTCCATTGACTCACCAAAACGCCACCTTTTTTGTCTCCTCCTGGGTGTTTCTGCCAAACAGTGTTTGTGTGCCGAACAGTCTATCGAACACCTTTGCCCTCGCTATTGTGTTTATTGTCTAAGCCCGTTTATTGTCTTGCGCTGGATAAAACAGGCTTGTTTTGGGCCTTGGGCGCTAGCTTTCGTCCAACTATCCACACCACCTCTATTTTCCAAATGGTTCGCCGTCCTCCTCGTCTTAACGAGCGATATCCTTACCCCCTTTTTTTTCTGCAACAGGCAAAAGTCAAACACATCTACGTCGTTCATCATTACCACTGTCGTTGCTGTCCGCCTCCCGCCTCCGCACCCACCCCTCCTCCCGCGCCTCCTCCCGCGCCCGCACCCGCACCCGCACCTGCGCCCGCACCTGCGCCCGCGCCCGCGCCTCCGCCCGCGTACTCCCATTATTACCCCATCCCGCGTGCGTTATTTTTCCGGTCGCAGGATCCCATCCCGCGTGCGTTATTTTTCCGGTCGCAGGATCCCATTCTGGCGCTGACAAACTTGCAGACCCGGACAACTGGCTGAGGGTACCGCTCAGTATCCCTGTTACGGTCTTCCTAACCCACGCCCTAATCCTCGGCGACTGGAGACCGCTCGTCATCCCAAACGTCCTCGCTATATTATTTTGTTCGTTCTAGGCGGCGGGCACCACTCTTCTTGTAGAGGCGCGGAGATCTTTCTACTCATATTGGACTCACGGACCTCGCCCCACTCCTCGCCCCCGCTCCCTTGCTACACCTCGCCCCCACTCCCTTGTATTACCCCCTTGTACATAATGCCGCGATTTTGTCGCTTTATTGTATCACCTCGTTTCTGATGGACGACCCTTCTGGCTCTTGTAATTCTATTTCTTCAAAAGAACTTGGTTGCCTCGAATTTCCTTTGGCGCCGAGAACGGCGGCGCGAGGTTTGCCTCGAGGAGGTCTATGTTCCCGAATAAGCACAAGGATCCCTGCGAATATAAGAGCGGGCGCTGGGTGTCGTTCCAACGATCTCCCTTCTCTTCATCGACACCTCGACTTTTCCCAACCCACGCTCCTTCGTTCCGTTACCTCTTCTTCATCTTCCCCGCGACGCTCTGTCCTTCCGTTCCTCGGCCAACTTGGCGGTGTTGCATCACTGCCAAGGTCTCCTCCCCTCAGCAACACTCAGTGGTGTATCATCACTACTGAGTGGCCGGCGCGATGAGCAAATTCTACGATTGCAAAAAATGCCCCCTCAAAAACGGCGCGGACCATCAGCTTACCACAAAAGAACGGTCTGAGCATAACCGTGAGCTCGCGGCTTACCGGGCGACACAAAAACGCGACGACGAGCTTACCACGGCCTTGAGCGACATGAAAATCGTAAGCTGCCTTGTTCCAGATGGTTCGGTGCAAATATTGAATTTTATTCGCAGGCGGATTCTGAGGATGGCTTGCAAGACACCGTAAGACGTTCTCTCGCTGTGCAAAGCAATTCATTCACACCGTTTTCGGCAGCTCGACTTGCTGACCGCCTTGTCGTTGACCGATAGTGGTCCGAACGTCCGTGGCCAGCCTTCTAAGCTCTTTACTTCCCGGGCCGAATTTCAAGAGTCTCAGACGGCTCGTTCCACTTCCTTCGCTCCTGTCGGTATGGATATTGGGCTGGATGAGGCGGGCCGTAGCGTCAACGCGCTTTTAGCCAATACTCCCAACGCCCGTGGCACTGGTCCAGCCAAAGATAAACCCGTTGGCCGAGTCCAAAAGCGCAAGGAAGCAACAATGGCGGCCATCGACGAGATACTGGCGCAAGCTATCGCCAGTCTCGAAGTTCCGAAAGAATTTGATGCGCACAACGTCGACCAAGTGGCTGACATGCGCTCAAAGCTCAAAGTCGCTTCCGAGAGCGGCCGCGGGGCGGAGAAAGCCCTTCATAGCTTGGAGGATAGTTCCCAAAAGGAAGCAATGACTTCCCAACTACGAATACTGGAGATGAGAATCAACGTCATTGGGAACGTTTTGCCGGCTGAAACGACCACTCTGGCCTACGACTCTTGTATGTCCATCGTTTTCCCATGATTATTGTGCTCATATCTTGCAGCTCACCTCGCTCAAAACCCTGTTGAGGAATTGGACCTGATCGCGCAGGTCATGGTCCTACTGGGCGTCGTATGCCATGTCATCATGAGGCTTGGGGCCAAGCCTACAAATTTTGTGCTGGGAACCGCTACCCTGCTCATCAGGCTGGTCATGAGCCTGAACCCGGTGACACAGCTCGACGGGACGGAGACCCTGGATCCCCAGCAAGAACATGTACTCGAGCAGCTTCCCTCGAGTCTGTATATAGCGCTCCAGCGCTTCAAAATCGACGGCAAAACCGTGCAGTATGCCGTCTGCCCCTCCTGTCACTACACGCACCCTCCCAATAACCCTGACTCCCCAGTCCCCCGCTACCCCGAAAAGTGTACTAATCGTGTCGTTGGCAAGTCCGGAAGGACTGTCTGCTCTACCAAGCTCCTCACCCTTCGTGACGGTCGGCACCGCCCGATCCGAACCTTCTTAGCGCCGTCGTTCATGGACCACATAGCGCAGGTCTTGTCAAACCCTGAAAACGAGCGCATGTGCGACAAAGCCTGTGACGACGTGTTCGCTCGCCGGCACGAGCCAGTTTCCCATTCGACCAATATCTTCGAGGCCGATTTCCTGAAGGGATTCATGGGCCCCGTCCAGAATCAGCTCTTCGTCGATCGTGGAACTCGAATGCGGCTGCCTTATGCAATCTTCCTGGATTTCTTCAATCCGAACGGCACCAGGAAACGCGGCAACCATGACTCCATCGGGATCCTCTCGGCCGTCAATATGGGTCTGTCGGAGGGGGTGCGACACCGCCCTGACAACGTTTATCTGACCATAATCACTGGTCCCAAGGAGCCGGACAAGGAGGAGATAAACGGCTATCTGCGGCCGATTATTGACGAGGCCGTCATTGCTTGGGAGCGGGGTATCCACGTTTCTTCTACTGGTGCCTCCCCGCAAGGTCGGGATGTCGACGTCGCGTTCGTGCTGGCAGTCAACGACCTCCCGGCTGCCCGTAAATTGGCTGGTGTCGCTGGCGTCAAATCCCACTTTTTCTGTACGGTTTGCTCCTGCCGCGGAGCTTCCACGATGTACCGAACCGATTGTGATCACCCGGATTGGAAGGCGAGGGACGTGAACGAATTGAGACGGCAGGCAGAGGCGTGGAGAGACGCAGAGACCCTCAAGGAGCGGGAATAAATATTTAAAAACCACGGAGTCCGCTGGTCGGAGATGTGGCGGCTGCCGTATTGGAACCCCTCTCGGATGCTGGTCATTGACTCCATGCATTGCATACTCGAAGGACTAGTCCATTGGTATTGCCGCCATGTACTTGAAATCGACGCCGAGCAGACATCGGTCAAGGAAAAACCTACTCCCGCTTTTGACTACGATTTTCGCACATACGACGAAGCAGATGCGGACGGCGACCCCACTTTCATTCGTGTAGTGCCCGAGGCGGAGCAAAAGCAGATAGAAACCCTCTTCAGCACTCTTGTCCTGCCGCTGAGCGGTGAAGGTGCCGGCGTGGTTACACGGGAGTCTTTCTTGAAAAAACTTTCTTCAAAAAACAAGACCCCTTTGCAATACGTTTGCTGGTCCTTGAATATACCCTTCGTCAAGGGCACCAATAAAAATGACGGGGACTCCAAACTGGAGCTGGCAGAAAAGTTGTATGACTGGGTAAGAATTCTACCTTCGTCGTGTCGAGTAGATCCTTATTTCTTCTCAGCGACTCACGTAACCCCATGTCTCCCCATCCTACACCTTTCGCCCCAAAACCGTTGATTCTGATGCTCTGAAATTCATTCAGAAAGTCATCGCCGAGACCGTGACTCCATCCTGGGTCAACTCTGTCCCGAAAAATTATGGAGAGGCCAACGCGGGCTCCATCAAGGCGGATGAGTGGCGTACACTATCCACCATATACCTCCCTATCGCCTTCGTCATCATGTGGGCAGAACAGGTGGGGGTGTATGCCCAACATTTCGCCAACTTGTTGAAGCATACCATGGCTCTCTTTCAGGCGACCACCTTGGTGTGTCGTTATACTATGACGCCTGAGCGCGCTGCGGCGTATCGCTCCCACATCCGGTATTGGCTGGAAAATCTCCGTCGTCTCTTTCCCCACACGAAGTTCCAAAACCGGCATCGCAGGCCCAATATCCATGCGGCCTTTCATATTTATGATTTCTTGCTCCTTTTCGGCCCTGTCATATCCTGGTGGTCGTTCCCGTTCGAGCGACTCATCGGGATCTTACAAAAGATCAATACTAATGATCATATTGGTGGTGAGTTTTCTTTGCCCTTCATCATATGGAGCTCAATGCGTCCATAGGAGAGCTGGAGGCCACAATTGTGAAGTCGTTCATGCGCGGCGCGAATTTGCGGCGTTGGCTGAATCGGCCCGACTGCCCGCAAGTCATTCGTGAATTCAAGCGTCTGTTCGATTTGGCATTCACGCCCAACCACGCTCGTGATGAAGATGGTCCGGAGCTTGGTGACGATGGGGTGACCGCCCATTATCGATACAAGGGCTTCAACTACTCCCGTGCCTCCACACACTTGGGAAATAGTTTGGTCCTTTTCTACCCCGACTCCACTGCTACCGCAGTCCCGGGAAGCATCCAAAAAATAACCATCGTCGGTGCTGAAGTTTTCTTCACGATCCAACGACAAGCTCCCCTCCCCCGCAGTAAAAATGACCCCTTCAAGGCTTTCCCGGATTTCCCCGCGAAAACATACTCCTCGAAGATGATGGGAGGCCCGATGGACCAAGTACCACGGTCTTCCCTGGTGTCGCACTATGCCCGCTTTGAATTTTCCGATGAGCGAGCCGTTGTCTTGAATCTTTCGAGGGTAATGTTGTACCTTTGATTCCCGCAACGCGCGAACTAAGTCTGTTTTTTGACAGGATTGACGCTGGGTCTACTGTTCCAGTCTTATTCTGTCTATTGTATTTGTATGTTTTGAGCAGCAATACCCATCTTTTTTGCCCCGCATTGGCGGCTGTCGCAAACAACCGACTACACTGTGCGCTTACTCTCTGACTTCTCCGCGATGTTTCATCGTTGCCCAGTTCGACCAACCATTTTGTCTGAAGAGCTGGTCTCCTCGCGACGAGCCAATTTTGTCAAATAGTTCTGAACTTTGCCAGCTACACCATTCCTGATGACCTCTGCCGAGCCTGGATGGCAGACGGTGTATGTTCGTGGAATGCGTCGAGTGACATCTTGCGCGCATCGTACGACGCCCTGGTTCGACTCCAGGCTCAACTGCTTTTTTTTCCGAGTTAAGATAAACGCATGTAAAATAAATCGGTATGTATACACCCATGTAAAATAGATACATCTTGTGCAATTCATTGGCTCTTGACTCGTATTGCGGCTCAGAAATAAGTAAGGCCCAAAAAATGGAGCTGCCGCTGTTGATCGGTGGCTGTGCAGTGCATTGGCGTCTGTAGCAAATAAGCACCCACAGCTGCTGCCGCTTTCTCTCCCCTCACTGCACGACGTTTCATCGTCGCGCAGTGGTCAAGACGC
This sequence comes from Mycena metata, assembly GCA_029378385.1. Taxonomy (NCBI): domain Eukaryota; kingdom Fungi; phylum Basidiomycota; class Agaricomycetes; order Agaricales; family Mycenaceae; genus Mycena; species Mycena metata. The sequence continues at coordinate 23,643 of JARKIB010000665.1, read as the reverse complement.
GCAAGTCCAGCAATCACCCAAGGCTCAAGAACACCTCTGCGCAACGTTTCATCGTGGCACAGACCTCAAAGCTCCCTCAAGTGTCTCTCGCTGCAGCGGACGTGCACTCCCCGATTTATCAAATGGTTTATTGCAAAATCCTGCAAGATCACCACGAGGATGGACTATATACAGGCTCCAACTATCCTCGACTCCCAGATGCGCAGATGCGCGTCCAACGCTCTCAGAATCGACTTTGCACAGCCACCCTTTTTGTTTCCCCCGCCCCGCCCTTTTTGTTCTCCGAACACACTTCCCCGCCCTTTAATCCGCATCTACCGCCCTCCTGTTGGCCTATCGACTGCCTGCTTTGACTCAGTCGCGTCTACATCGCGGCAGAGCCACCCCACAACTCTATGGCCATAGCGTACGGCTCTTACTGCTCCGTAACGCATATCCTGTGGCTTCGCACACCCTCCCGGACTGGATTTGCCCTTCGAGGATTCACCATAACGAGCGGTACTGGCAACGAAAAGAAGTACGCCCGCAACAGCTCGTGGAGCTCAGTACCTCCAATCTCGTCACCGTCGTCTATCCCAAGCATCGATTTGCAGTGTACGTCCCGAAATTCCAATTATTGCTCAAGCTAAAGTGTTTCTCCCGATCCCAGAACATCTTCCCGCTCGTCCAAATGAAGATTGCGGCTACCTTGTACGCCCATCCCTTTCCCAAGGTCTGTGCGTTATACTGCGTCAAACGTTTGAAACCTTCATCGTGCTAATCAGTAAATGCAGGACGCTTACCCATTCACTCGACGCTCATGGCAGCTACCGTGAGATCTTCCTAATTGGGACACTACCGCCTACCGCTTGAAAAGGAAATTTTTACCAGTGTCGCGCAATCGACACCATCACTCAATTGACTCGCCGGGCGCGAAGCAGGAGACCGTACATTGTCTCTCCGTGCACAGAAACGACCTCGCGCTCTACATGGCCTGCCTCCCTGACTCTCTATCCATCCGCCGCTTCGACGATAACTCCACATCCATTGACACCGCCAACCTCTTCCACGTCGCTGTTGAGGGACGTCCGCGTCCGCATCACCGTCCTCCCTGTGCTGTGCTTGAACTCATCGTCGCGCGCCACATTGACACGCATCCGCAAGCGCGAGGGGCGTCCTCTCGTCGTTCCGCCTCTTTCAATCTCTACCTACCGGCGCAAGATCCCAGCCCGCCGTATATCATTCATCCTCGATGCTGTGCAAGAGATTTGGCGGACTCGCTGAGTTTATCCTTGGCGGACTCATCGAGACTCACAGCCAGCAGCACCAAGAACGCGCAGCTCAAGCGCCGCAAGCACTTTGCGGCGGATTTTGCGGATTTGGAGGCGCAGGGGCTGAGTGGGCTGGCGGTGACGAGTGAGTGCGCGTTCCTTTGGCTGGTTCTGTCTTTGTACCTTTCGAGTTTGACTGCCGCTACACGCAGAAATCCAGCAAGGCGACGATGAGGGTATGCTGGACCTTGTTGTCGTCGACCGCAACAAGAACGACGCGCGCGTCCTTGGCTGTACCACCATCACTGGTAGGCCTGCTCCTCATCTACGTCGATTTCTGGGGATTTTCTTTCTTCTTTCCCTTTTTTTTTTTTTTTTTTTTTTTTTTTTCTGGTCGTTCTGGCGAGATTGGAGCTGCAATCCCGGTCTTTTTCGCCCTGGTTAATTTCTGGTGCTACATTCTTTATTTATTTCACTTTGGTGGGTCGTGGGTTCAGTGTGGACGTGCGTCTGGTCCTGCGCTCGCACACTATCCGCCTCATAAGCTCTGCACGTGTCGCGCACGGTCGCAGTGTATGTAATACCTGTTGTCGCGCGCGGTGCATGGAATACCTACTGTCACGGCCGACTTGACGTACACAGAGCTGCGTGCTCGCGCGCCTCTGCCCGACCGCCCTCCCTATTCATTGTCGTTTTTTTTTCTGGCTCGGGCTCGATGACGGGCACCATTCCTAGCACGATGCCGACGCATTTCCGCACCGGCGTTCGTCCTCTTTGTCTTCCATCTTCATCCATTTATCCCATTTTATTCCTTTTTAAATTGAGACCTGGGACGAGCTTTGTGGGTGTCCGGCGCTTGTAGCGCACGTTTCTGACGCTCCCCGCGGTGACTGCAGCTTGCATGCCTCCCTGCGCGCGGGCGTTATCCGCGGGAGAGCGGGAAGTGGAGGCACGGCGTCGCTTGCATTTCCATATTGCCTTTCCCTACCCCTTCTTGGGGGCTTCGACGGCGGGAAGGGGAGGCGTGTCGTCTCATCCTCGCGACGAGCGGTCGAGGGGAGGATTTGCGCATCTGTCGACTGCCCCCCGATGTCCTCACGAATAGGAGGTACGACGACACGCGACGCTGTCAGTTCCGCGCAGCTGCAGAACGCTGATTGTTTTCTCGTCCGCACGGAGGCCTTAAAGGCGCTCGGGTGTCGAGGATATCTGCAAGGTATTCGGGTGCGGCGGTCGATGGGGGTGGTGATGTCGATGTCGATGCGGAAGTCTTGGTGAATGTACGGGTGAATATGCTTGTCGAGGTGCTGGGAGCAGCTATGTGGGGGCGCTGCAGCTCGGACTTCCCTTTCCAGTTTGGATATGGGCTCCCTTTGTGGATATGGGCATTCTCCTTCTCGCTCTTTCATCCCCTTCTTCCATTTTCTTTCATGTATCTCCCTCGATGGAGATTCGATGCTGATTTTCTTTCCCAGATACCTCTGAATACCCCAAGCACCACACGATCCTAACGTATTCCGACGACACGGACCTTCCTGAGCGTGTCACCCACGCCCTCTCCGCGCTCGGGAGCAACGCAAGGAACGCAAGAAGGGCATTAAGCGCGGCCCGTACAAGCGCCGCGCGCGCGATGGCGACGACGGCGCCAATGAAAGTCCGCCGGCGGCGTTTTCCTCCTCATCTACGACTGTGGCTACGAATCCCTCGACGAACGGGAGTGCACCGACGGAGCGCCCCCGCCATGCCTATCGGCGAAGCCCTTGAGCGCCCCCCCAACGGCGCGAAGCCCGCCGCCGCACCCAAATCCCCCACCAAGCTGCTTGCCAAGGGCAAGTCCTTTGCCACCAACAACGCCGCGTCAGACGAGGAGCTCGACTCGGACGAAGGCTCCGAGGACTACGACGGCTACTTCTCCGACAACGACTACGCGATCCCGAACAACTCGAAGGTGCGCACAACGGCGGCAGCGACCAAGGAGCGCGTCACCGCGCACATCCAGCGCGACTTTATCGAGGTCGTGTCGTCGTCGTACCGCCCCGGGCTCATCCCCTTCACGTCGGGGCAGTGTGACGGACTTTGCGGTCAGCATCAGCTCCCCGGCGGTGCTGCTCACGCAGACGATCCCCGCGCAGGCGCTCGTCGCGTGGGACCGCTGCCTGCTCGCGAGCGCGAAAATACGGTACCTTGTCCTGCTCATATCGGGCTTTAATTCCGGCGCTCCGCCCCTGACGGCGGAGTGCAGCATGTGCGCAAGGGGATGCAGCTGCGGTTCCAGGTGGGGGTGTGCAGGAGAAGGCGGCGAAGTTGAGGGAGGCGCAGTTGGCGGAATGGGGCTGGTGGTATCCAGATGCGGCGGGTTTTGGTGTCGACAGCAGCTTTGGAAACTTTGGTGATGCGGAGTTTGGGGAGGCGGTCGTGGAGGACGGGGAATAGGAGGCCGAGTAGTATGGGATCAAGTGGGCGGGGGCGGAGATGATGGAGCCGGTGGAGCGCGAGCAGAGCCCGCCTCGTGCGCGGAGCGTCCTTGGAGGTGCTCTTTCCCTTCTACCGCTTCTTTTGCAAACGATTAACCTTAATCTTAGTACAAAATTATACACAACCCCGAGACTGTCGACCTCCGCCTCTCCCTCACATATTCCGCTGCCGCCGCAGCCGCCGCCGAGGGCGTCGTTGACGAGCCTCTGCCTGTCGACTATTGTAATCATGTGCAGTCTCACTGCGCCTCGCCTTGAAATTTTATCTGGAAGGAAAAGATGAGGGAAATAAAGAGGAGCGACCGAGTTCGAAAAAAAACACCCACCGCTCTGACTCCCCTCTGCCCAAGGTGCTGCAGCACCAAAGTGATAATGTGGTCGAGTCGCTCGAAGCTCCCGATGGAACGAAACTTGTAATATTCTACATGCCGAGTTTTGCAGCCTGGGCATGGGCGAATGGCGCGTTCGGCGCCGATGGCGTCGAGCGCAAGATGGATAAGGCGTTCTGGGAGGTTGAGAGGGCAGTAAGGAAGATGAACGGGTACTCACCAGCCAGCATACGGTGGTCTGCAGCAAAATAATAATGCCAGATGAGAACTTGTTGCTTGGCACATTTTTTATACTGGTGCCGCTGAATCTCCACGTCGTACGAATGTCCCACCTTGACCTCCAAATGGTCAAGGTAAGTCTCCAGGGAGATCTGGCCCGCATCATATGCATTCTGGATGTGTTCGCCCACGCGACCTCAGATGTACAGACCCCCCCGTCCCTCGCGTTTATAACGCCGTCGGGCGAGCGCGACCAGTATGCGATTGAAGGGGCCGGCCATTTTGCAGCTACAACAGTTTATATCGTAAGCCCGAACAAGACCAACCTTGGGCGTACCTATTCGCACCAGAAGCGCATCGCAAAGCGCGCAGGCATCCTAAAAAAGAGGAGTTGGGTGTGCTAAAGTGGCGGGGATGGGAGTGCGCCATTGTCGCAGGATGGTGGTCGAGGACGAGAACGAAGGGCTCGAGGACGAGAACGAAATGCGTTTGAGTGTTGTTTTCGGGGAGAAACAAAGCAGGAGCGCGCAGAACGACGAAAGCAGACGAATGTGGAACGAACGACGAAGTATGCAAGATGGAAGTTGAGCAGCTCCGGGCGCCAATGGGCCCTCCTACACGACGGTGCAGCGCTCCGCCCGACTCCCTCAAGCCGACGCCGTTGTGAGTGTTGGCGGGGTCACGTACCACTAATTGGCGCGTTAGCGCCGCGTGGTCCGTGCACTGTGGCAGTGCCGCGCGCCTAAAACGTAGTGCAGACTTCCTTGCTTTTAAAAAATATTATTCTAGTTGAAAAATGTGCGACGCGCTCATGTCCCCACACTCCACGGTAAGCTACGACTTTATTTCAATTTTCTTGGCCACGTTCTTTGGAGGCGGTACCGCTCATACCGCTGAGCAGCCGCTGAGCCTGCCGCTCAGCTGCAGATTAGTTTCAGCCAGTCTGAAAGCAATGCTTTCGGCCGAGGCTGAAACTGTGGCCGAAACAATAAGAATAGGCTGTGATTTCGACCCGCCCTAAACTGCAGCTGAAACTATTGTTTTCAGCTGCGGTTTAGGCCGGGCCGAAAACCGTGCTTTCAGCCAGGCTGAAAGCGCGGCCGAAACTACTAATTCAGGCCGCACTTTCGGCCGGCCTGAAAGCGTTGGTTTCGTCTTAGCCGAAATCGATGCCGAATCTACTGCTTTCGGCAACACTTCCAGCCGGGCCGATTGCACTGATTTCATCTACAGTTTGAGCGCCGCCGAAAATGTTGCCGATTTTACAGGTTTCGGCAACGTTTTCGCCGAGCTGAATCTTACAGTTTCGTGCGCAAATTCAGCTGCATTTTTTTTGTAACCTAATCTAATAGTTTCGGGAACCAATTCAGCCGGGCCGAAATTTCCCTTTTTCCGGTGTGAGAGGAGGCGGTGAGGGAAGGCTGCAAAAAGAAGCACATGAAATGAGGATTGAGAAGGGAAGGGCAAGGAATCACAGAGACAAAATATACGCACTCGGAACGACAGAAATCCTTTCGAGAAGGCCGAGTAAATGGACGCAAGCGCGCGCGGCGGGGAAGGCGTCATGATCAGCGTGTGGGCCGTCTGTAGGAGGAGTGTCAGTCAGTCGATGAATCGCACGCGGACGCTGGAAGGAATGTTAATGAAATGCTCACCCGGTCGTAGATACACCCCGCGATAAACGTGTCCTACGAGCGGGAGTAACGTGGCTTGACGTAGCGCGCGTCGATTCGGGTCGCAGGACGTGGCGCAGATGAAAACGAACGAGCGCTCTATTGTCCTCAGGCCTCTAGACTGAAGACGCCTCTGGGAGTGCATACGCCCGAAAGACCTCGCAGATGCGTAGCGTTGTAAAACGGCTCAGTCATGTTCCTTGTCAACCACGAATCGGGACGTCGTCTCTCTATACCTCCCTCTGCCAGTGCGCTGGAGGTCCCTAGTTTTACAGTCTTTCACTCGTAGGATTATGGATCGATTGAATGCCCAGAAGGGTCAAACTAGGGATACAGGGGAGTCCCAGGAAAATTCAACGAAATGGAAGGGCAGGAGAGCATCGGAGAGAGGACTCTGAGGAGCGGTGGTAACCAGGTGGTTGTCAAGGCGGTTTCAGGAGGAAGAAGCCCGTTGTGGCAATGCTCACGGATCAAAACTGATTTCGCCGCTTTCTTCTTGCCACGTCACCGCTCGACCCATGTTGCGCACGGCCCCAAAGCTGTCCGTTCCCCAGATAGCGGAACCTTCACGTCGAACCCGAACACCTCTAGGCTCCAGCTATCCATTCGTCGAGGCTTCAGTGCTTGTCCAGGTCGTAAGTAACAATTGGTGACGGGCGTCGGTTGCTACTGCCAGAAAATATAGACCTCAATGAATGTTCCACCGTAGGGAGAAGTTCACCGGAATCGGGGAAAGGCACCCACTTGAGTCGAGTTAGGGTTAGGTGCTTAAATATTCTCCCAGATCTTGATGCCTTGTATTCATTATTATCCTCCTTCAGATATTGACATTCGGCTTCTCCAGATATCGATATTGAGCATACCCTCAGCCCGCGCTGCTTCAAGTCGATCTTGATCTGATGATCATGAAGCCCTTTTGCAACCTGATAAGTACGGAGATTTGCAAAGCCTCACGTACTTTTGCAGGTAACACGATTTTCACCGAGTCCGAGTCATGCTGGCATCTTTCTTTCCTTCCAGCACCGAGCAGAGAGCATGCAGGCATCTTAAATCGTTCTTTCTAGCCAGAGACCAACCATCCCATCCCGATCATGCGCGCATCTCAATCTCATTCCAAAGCCTCGTTCGGATTCCTCCAGTCCAGTCTGTGTTGTTGTGCCTTTCCCTTGGATCTACATATCTCCTTTTTCCAGGAGTATATGCGAGAAGAATGGTTTTTCATTAAGGTCTGCCATACGCTATGTGTGCATGCATGCGCTTCGAACGCACGAAAGCCCGGGGCATTCAACTACATACACAGGACTTACTTCAGTCAATACTGGAACTTAGCCGTACCCTTGAAATATAAAACACAAAAATTGGAACTTACGTTCTTGGCTTGAGTTTATCGTTCATCTTCAATTTCTATCAACCCCCATGCCCTGTCCCCCGTCAGAGAGCCAGCAAGCAAGCGAGCACGCAAGTTGAACTTTCGGTTTCGGTTTCGTTTCAACTCACTAGCACCCACCCACACACTCACCACTCTATCCAAGTCATCCAAGTAGCAAGTAGCAGGTAGCATCTGCCGTATGGTATAATATATATAATATTAAACATTCTACTACGTATCGTCCAAAGCCTCGCCCTCAACGATACCGGTACCCTCATCGGCGCTCTTCACTGCCCGTACGCGTATCGACCGCGAACGCCTCCTCATTGCCCGCTCGGTGCTAAAACACATCACATAACATCAGTGAGACAAAATTTAAAACTCAACCGTAACGCACCTGCACCTGATCCTGAGCGCCGCCATCGATGCCAACGAGCCGCGAAGAATAATCCACGCCATCATTAAGGCTGCGGGAGGAGTGCGCCTGCACCAAGGCGAGGCTGGGGCGCAGCAGGCCCGAGCCGCGGGGGCTGGGGTCCGCGCGCTCGCCTTCGCCCTCGCTCGGTGCAGGTGGGGTGGGTGAGGCAGCACTAGTGCCGAGGGAGGGGAGCGAGTGCCACGCGGACTGCGGCGTCGTGGCCATGGGTGCGAGAAACGACGCACCCGCACTCGGGGACGACGCGTACGGGGGATTGAGCAACGAGCTGCGGCGCGACGTGGGCGTCGGCGTGAGCGTGCTGGGGATGGAGAGGCGCGACGGCGGGGGCGGCAGCCAGAGTCCACCGGCGTCGTGCATCGAGAATGAGATGAGGTCCGGTGCGTGCGCGGACGAGCCTGCGTCCAGGAAGGGCGCCGCCTCACGCATGCCGCCCTCGTGATCCTGAACCCCCTGCTCGCCCTCCTCCCCCACCAGGTTATAAACGCTCTCGCCCGCCAACGGCGAGCGCCACGCCCCCGCCGGCCTCCTCAGCCCCCTCGCCGCGCGCGTGAACTCGCGGTGCCCCGTCCGGGGCCGCCAGCGGCGGCAAAGGCAGAATACACCCAGGGCAAGCAAAATAAGGCCCGTTACGCTTCCGATGATGGCGCCGGGGATGGCGCCGGGGGCGGAAAGGGCGGGGAACGGGTGATCATGATGGCCCGTGGAGGTGGAGCCGGGGGAGGGTAGGTAGGTGGAGGTGGTGGTGAGGACGCGGTTGCCGGAGGTGTATGTGATTGTGGTGGTGAATGGGAGTGTGAGAGGGATGGGGGCGGTGGCGACGGCGAGGTGCGTGAGGAGTAAGGGGGCACCGGTGCTGGAGCCTAACCCTGTTGGCGCCGGGAGGGGGGACGCTGGCGATGCATCGCCGGTGAGAGACGGGATTGAACTGGGGCCGGTCGTTGTATCAGATGAACTTGAGATAAACTTCAGTTCAGGCGGATTATGCGTGCGCGTTGAATTTACGTACGTAGAACCCGACGCAACGGCGGAGGAAGGTCCGATTGAAAGGGACTGTGGAGGTGCAGAAAGCACAGCAGATAAAGAAGAGCTAGCAAATGCAGAGGACACGATGATGGACGAAGCGCTGAAAGATGTTACTGAAGCCGAGACGCTGGTCGTGTCGCTGGAGGAAACGACAGAAGTCGCCGAAATGCTAGCAGTTGTGGAAGAGGCTGACGCTGTGGTTGCGGTCGAAGTGGAGTCGGGGGGTGAATCGCTATCGGACTCTGTAGTTATGGCGGAGGTAGTGATTGTATCCGACGTTGTTGTCGTGGTTGGGGTTGAATCAGTATCGGACTCTGTAGTTGTGGCGGAAAGCGGGGAGGAGGTTGTTGTTGTCGCGGTTGAGGTTGAATCAGTATCGGAGTGTGTAGTTGTGGCAGAGAGCGGGGAAGAGGTAGTGATTGTATCCGACGCTGTCGTCGTGGTTGGCGTTGAATCAGTATCGGTGTCGGTGGTGGCAGAAAGCGGGGAAGAGGAAAAGGTTGTGACCGATGTCGTTGTTGTGCTCGATCCAGGTGAAGTCAGAGTAGAATCGGCTTGTGACGTGGTGCTTGTGGACAATGGCGTTGACTCCGTCGAAGCCAATGTGGTAGTCAGTGACGACTCTGCAGTGTCGGATGTAGACAGCGAGCTGGCGACACTGGAAGGAGACCCTGCATCCGAGTCGGACGCGGAAGGTGGTGGTGAACTTTGAAGGATAGGAGTGTCAACTAGGAATAAACCACTGGCAGAACGAATGAACAACGCACCTCTGCCTCTTCCGCCCCCGTCTATCGTCCCCAGCAAAAGGTCGCGGTTTTCGTGAGCGGTCGTTACCGGTCGGGGGTAGAGTGCCCATAGTCGAGAGTAGGGCGGTGGGGAATTGTGTGTATGTTTTTTTTCCGCTCCAAGACATTCGCGACACGCGAGCAGAACACTGACGACACCGGTGACGTCGTGGAGAAATCATGTTGGCGTGTACCAAATGATTAGTAGAGCCGGCAAGCGGCGGGGCACAAATAGAACCAGAGGTTTTGCTCGGGTGTCGCGCCCGACCGAGGAACGAGGTCGGCGCGATCCCCTCGCACGAAGGTTGAAAAACTCGGTGAAAAATATTTCTGGTTGATTTTTTCGGGTACCTTTTTGGGCCGAGCCGGTCAGCTTATATAAGCCATTTCTGGCCGGACATTCTTGGAGCTCAAGAGCACAAATTAGAACTAACGTTCTATTTGTGAATTTCAGCCGAAAATGATGGGTTGATCGTTGCATTGATCAAGCCACGGATCATCGTGAGCCGCGATTTTGCAACCAGGAAGATTTTGAGCCTTGCTTACCACAACTTCCCGCCCTCGTTTGCGGCTTAGGAAATTTGTGTACCTCCAAGTCCTGCCTCCTAGCCATGTTTGGCGGGCCAGTGACGGGCGCACCGCCGGTGTTCAGAACTAGCTTGAGCTTGAATGAACCCAGGGGACACTGGGGCGACGTATAGCTATGGAATATCATCAGCACTTGACACAGATGCGCGGTATGTACCTAGTGAAAACCAAGTCCGCACCCATTGAGTCTGCACCAACAGAGGGCAAGTCAACCTGGATGGATGAAGGGTTCGTGGTCAGCGTAAGAATGAATAAATGAGTGTATGTATAAGAAGGACCCACCCACCAGACCGTACAATATGCCTGTGCACGACCGTGAAGCCGCCGTAACCGTAACTAGATCTGGAAACTGCGTCAGTCAAGTAAAGCGCGATCGGGATTCAATCCACCCAGTGTCTTTCATTCAACGATCGTTCGAGGAGGGAGTCGAACGACTCGACATGGTCAATGAAGACGCGAAGCTCAAAGTAGCTTGTAGCCCTTAAAATCAAGATCAGTTCAACGGCGGCGCCGAAATACTGACTTGGATTCAAACGGACATACCGGGTACTGCGACGCGCACGCAAAAGATCAGGCCTACGGTTGAATGCCCAAGAAAAGTCAGTACTTGACGTGGGGACTAACGGACGCCCCGCCCGTTGAAGCTTCAGTGATCCCAACGAAACCTGAACGAAAAATGGAATCGTTAGTGTTCAATCCCTGTGTCTGCATGAATGGAGACGTGCCTGGAGCCCTGGAACCAACCAACCACTATTCACCCTCTCAACCCTAGGAGCCGTAACGCCGATTGGGAAGGCAATTCAACCCAAATGAGCATGAGCGATACTCCCATTCTGCATTCAAATTAATTGAGTGAGGGTCGGCCGAGATTTGAAGTACCTGTAAGCCAACCAGATAAATATTGATCCTACGATACAAAGGTTGAAATTAACCTGAAAGTTGCCACAGTGGACGGCGGGTTGAATTTACCGGCGAATGGGTCAAGTTGGACGGCGGATGTGAATTGTATCGAGATTCTGTGAATGAATACAGGTTGGAGAATAGGAAAGAATTGAGGGACATACGAAAGGTGTGAAGTAGATGCTCGGAGCTTAAAGGCCTCAGTAAGCACACAAAAATTCAGCCAGGGGGACTCAAGAGAGGTCTAGGTGAGCTCTCCCAAGGCCATAATTGTCCAGGGCCAATCAAAAGGCGGCAAATAATGAGCAACTGACAATGGGAACGGTGAATTGCGCACGTTGCCCCAGTTAAAGCCAAAACTGCGACATGCGACGTTGGGCAATTTCGACGATAGTGATGCGCGTCAAAGCCAGTCCGGCCGGCCTGAAGTAGCCTGACTGGCAGTGGATTACAGAGGTCAGTAATGGTGCCGTAGCATCGGTACATCTTTTTAAAATATGCGCACCTCGAACGATTAAACATTCACCCCAGTCACGCCGGCAGTCGCCGCCTACGAGGTCCTCCGAAACCCCGTCACGTCTACTGGGCGTTGTGATATCGACCCACAGGCGGAGTCGTCCAAAGAGTGACGAGCAGGAGGGGACATCCGGGAGGGAAGGCGAATGGCCGCGGCCCGCGAGTACGAAGGCGAGGGAGGATGAGCGCGCGGTCTGGGCCGGGCACAATCAGCGGCAGGTGGTGAGCTTCGTAGACAAAGCAGTAGAGGCACGCGCCTTCTGTGGCGCAAGATTTCCGTGCACGGCAAGAGGTAGAGTAGGCGATGAGGGAGGGCTGCGGAAAGAAGCACATGAAATGAGAATTGAGAAGGGAACGGAAAAGAATCACGTTCGGAACGACAGAAATCCTTTCGCGATGGCCGATTGAATAGACGCAGGCGCGCGCGGTGGGGAGCCCGAGCACTACACACTGTATCGTTCTGCAGGTGTCAGCGCGGGGGCCGTCTGTAGGAGGAGTCAATCAGTCGATCGCGATGAATCGCAGCGGACGCTGGAAGGAATGTCAATGAAATGCTCACCCGGTCGGAGATACACCCCGCGATAAACGTGCCCTACAAGCGGGGAGTAACGCGTCGACGAAGCGAGCGTCGATGCAGCAAGACGTGGCACAGATGAACACGAACGAGCTCTATCGTCTTCGGGCTCTAGCTTGAAGACGCCTCTGGGGGTGCATACACAGGAAAGACCTCGCAGATGTGTAGTGCTGCAAAATCGCTCAATCATCTTCCTTTTCAACCACGAATCCCGACGTCTCTATACCTCTGCCGGTGCGCTCCCAAAACAGGTCCCTAGTTTTACAATCCTTCACTCGTAGGACAGGATTGTGGATCGATTGAGTGCCCTGAAGGGTCAGACTCGGGACACAGGGAGATTCCCAGGAAAATTCAACGAGATGGAAGGGCAGGAGAGCGAGCGGTGACGAGATGGTTGTCGGAAGGAAGAAGCCGATTGTGGCAGTGCTCCTGGATCAAAACTGATGTCGCCGCTTGCTTCTTCCCACCACCTCGTCAAACGGCGGGACCCATGTTGCGCACGCGCCCCAAGGCTGTCCGCGTTTCTCGCACAGAGGAAGCTTGGCGTCGAACCCGAGAAGCTCCAGCTACACTTTCGCCGAGGCTGTAGTGCTTCTTGGCCGAGCCTACGCGTTATTCTCTCTCGCAGGTCTCGTCCAAGTCAAGAAGGAGCCTGTGTGACAGCCTGTGGCATTGGGTATGCATCCGCTGACTTTATATATGCGTCCCGTAGCGCACGCGGAATAGCCCGGTTTAACTCCGGGCGGGGTCTCAATCGATTTGTATCTGCTTTTTGCATTCGGGTAAATATCGAGCCTCAAATTTCAACCCAGAACTCGTCGTTGACACTGTGGTGCGGACACCGATCGCTGTGCCGTAGGTTCATTCTGAACAATACCGCCGAATTTCTTGGTGTTCCCCTGCCAGTTCGGCGTCGGCGCTCTGAGCTGCGTCCCTGATGTGAGTACGATACTGGTCTGAATCTCCATTCGCCTATCAGCTGATTCGAGTTTTCCATCTGCCGCTTATACTCACACCGCCTACAAGACCCAAAACCCTGTGGCATGACCGCTGCCCTTTGAATAGCCGGCGAGCTTCACACTTACGGACCCGGTTCAAAGCCGAGTCTGCATATCCTCTTCAGTGCTTCAGTTTGTGTCTTTTGCTTCAGTTCGTGTCTTCTTTGTTACCATGTGACTTGATCTTTTTTTTCTTTTTTTTTTTGTATCTGCATTTCTATACCGCAACAAGTAAACTAACTACTAAGACGCGGTGCCCGCGAGGGGCGAATAAATATTGTGGGTCCTCCTAGGGGAAGTCCGCCGGTGTGTGTGTAGGTGTCCGTTATAGGGGAGACGTCGCAGATTGCTCACGAGAGCCAGCGCGTGGGGGTTGTCGGCGGCGCATAACGCATAACCATAGCACATAGATAAATAATAAATAAGGGGAAGGGGGAGAGGGGTTCGGTGAGCGGGGGTGTGCACGTCGCTCTTGGGTGACCAGGTCAGCCTCGGCTATCCATCTCCATCGTCGTCTGTGCATGTGACTTGATCCGCCCTTCATTGCTCTCGTTTTCGATAATACAGCTGAACTTGGAGGTGTTCTGGTCACCCTGAAACCGTTGGCGTGGGGGGATCAACGTCCCTGACTGTTGATTCGTTTGATGTCAGTATGCTCCTGGACTCTGCGAGTATAATTTTCTCTCTGACTTGACGTACAAAACCAGGAACACCTTAGGGAGCTGGAAATTGACCGACCCAAATGGCCGTAACTCGTAATTCAATTTGAACGCAGTTTAGTTGTGATATTGAACTTCGTTTAATCCAGATGAACCGTCGGTCGTTGGCGTTGGGGGTATGTAAATATGAACACGGTTGTGATCTCTCCATCGCACCGGCTGCGCGATTAACGGACTTCCTAGCAATTTATGTTAAAGATGGGGCCTACGTCCCCCATGCTTCAATATATTGTCCGTACAATCTAAAGTACTACAGTCGACTCTGTCTTAACCCACACTACCCTGTGGACCCCCAAAGGTATGGGTTTCTGCAGAGTATGGATTTTCACAGGCGTGGGAAAGCGACCGGCAAATTCCGGCAGGGTTGGAAAATATCGAGGCAACCGAAAACCACCGTATTATAGGAGTTTACTATCGTAGGAGCCTCCCTACCCCCTTTAATCACTGTGGGGTTCATTTATAAGCATTGAAACTGGCTCTTTCATGTCGGAAATAAGAAGTTGATGGACTGATCTGCGCCAAAATATTGTCGGAATCTACTTATCTATTTGGACCAGGGAAAGGCTAAATTGTTTTCTAGAATGGTTCTCCTTATGCTTGTCACCCACTCCTGAGAAAGAGTCGCCATTCCTGAGCAAAAGTCGAGAAAATTGTCCTCAAAAGTATGGGATTTCACTCTCAGAAAGCTATGGATTATGGAGTAGTACAGAGTTATGGGTTTTTTAATAGGAACCACCTCGGTGGAGGCCCAGAAAGTATGGGTTTGAGCAGAGTATGGGTTTTGACAATGATGGGTTATGACAGAGTCGACTGTACATCAACACCCACGGTACATATGAGTACGGGTCGCCTTTAGTTGGCGACATTGAGGCTGAAGGCTTTGAGGGGAACCGGGCTATTTAGGCTGGATATCGTGCGGGGTGTTTCCTCCCCTGGATTGATGAAGACCATCGTGACGTCGTCCGCGAGGTTGCAGCCGGGCGCCCTACGCGAGTTTAAATTCATATTAAGTAGGCAATGCGGGTGTTGATGCAAACACTCACGAGTAGAAGAGCATGATTCCGTTGCTGGACATCGTGTTGAGTAGAAGACTTTGGACGTTGCCGGATAAGGTGCTGTCCAAGTTTACGCAGGCGGTATAGCCGGAGGTGCTGCTGGAGCCAGACTGGGCGGTCAACGAGAGGTCAAAGCTCTCGCAGCTGCCTCCAAGGTTCTCCTCGGTGCATGCCGTGAATGAGGTCTCGAGGGTAGTCACATCTCGCTGCAATGACAGAGGCATTAGCAGTGAGACCAACGAAATGAATAGTGCGCGTACCTTGGTAAGTGCAGCGGACTGGACTGCACCCGCAAGGGCGAGAACGGCAGCAAGAGCGCTGAGAGCCTTGAGCTGGGTGACGAACATTGTTGGCGAAGAGATGGGTCTGTTGATCTGCGTGCGTTAAGCGTAAGTTTGGAGGAACTCGTGAGCTTGTTGGAACCGACTTCTTACGGGGTCTTTATACTCACACAACGTTAAATTTACAGCAGTGTAAGCTGAGACTCCGAGTAATTGTACCTGTCCCTACTCCGCAATGTGCGCATTACTGGGAGAAGTTCCCGTGGCCGCTGTTGTCGAGTGTTTCATTTACTTCGTACCACTGATTTCCCGTGGAGGCTCGGGCCGAGGAACCCTGGAAGGTATTCCCACCGTCAATTGCGCTGGGGCGCGTGCTTTGATTCTACTAGAAAACGACGCGGGATTCGCTGTTTGGCGTACCTCTTGCTTGGCCAATCATATCTTGTTCCAAAGATATTGGAACTCTGACGATCCGGTTCGGAAACAATAGGTATCAAGAGAAATAAGAACGAAGTCCCTGGATGCTGTGCGAATCTTAGTAGCTGCTGCTGGTGAAGGCGACTCGACGACGTCGGAATCATCAGTATTGTTTTTGCTGCGCACTAAATCGAACACGACCGGCGAAGGGATGTGGCCTTGAAGACGGATGAAAATACGTTTACAAGTATACGAGAATCGCGGAGAACAGTGTCAAGACCGAATTTGGCGCATGTGTTCGTATTTGTATTTGTGTCCGAGGTTGATCGGAGTTTCGGGTTGATTCGGCCGTCGGCGGCAGGTAAGTTACAGAGATCCCTGTGAACATGTCACTCGAGGGTATCAAGGCAGGCCTAACCGCTTGAACCCGACCAGCGAAAGGGACGACGGATGAAAATATGTTGCAAGGATACGAGAATCGCGGAGAACAGTATCAAGGCCGAATTTGGCGCATGTGTTCGTATTTGTGTCCGAGGTTGATCGGAGTCTCGGCTTGATTCGGCCGTCAGCGGCAGGTACTCAGGGGTTACAGATACAGTTGATGAACCCTGTGGGCATGTCATTCGAGGGTGAGACGGCAGGCTTAACCGCAGGAGATGCCAGTCCTGGGCCGGTGCCTTGGACACTCGAGTCCTTGTGGAACGCCACCTCCAACGCGACGCGACAGCCAAAGCGTCTGAATCCTGCAACCTCGAACACGGGAACCAGCTTTCCTTACGATTCCAAGCCCGATCTTCCTCATTATCGTTGAATCAATTTCAGTGCCATCAGTCCATGGGTAAAGTTCCCACGGTTGAAAAATCTACACAAAGTCCGACTTCAAGCTTTCGTCCTCACAGATGAGGACGAATCCTACTCGGCCTTGTTGATACTCTTTAACTCGATTGCTCGATGCACGGACCTCTTGCTTAAAGTAGCTTGTTTGTGAACTTCTGCAGGCTTCACTACCCCAGTGGATGTTCTCCCTGTGTGTTTACTGTTTCCACTAAATTCTGTCCATACAGTGTCCTTTGTTTATGAGGTCATCCTGATCTACTGAGCTACACTTTTAGGGGTTATTTATCCGCCGAATAATGCGATTTTGAAGAGACTTCACTGGAACCCACTCACCCCACTCAACCCATTTAAGCCAACGACTAACTATTCTGTAAGTCTATATATAAGAAAATTTGAACACCAGAATTGAACTCACCACAGAACCCAGAACTCTCCCAGTCTCCCACCGTCTTCCGCGGAGTGTTTCGCACGTCGTTAGCTCACCCATCTCTCTCCTTACATTGTCCTTGCGGCCACTAATGACCGGTGGAGCGAGGTAATGTTCAGACTGTCGTGCTCAATGACCGTTGGACCAGGGTAAAATCTAAGGTTTGTACGGGGCCAGGGTAGGGTTTAAGCTTCGTACTTTCTCCTTGCGCGGCCACCAACGACCGTTGGACCGGGGTAGCATTCAGGCTGTCGTGCTCATCTGCTTTGTACCTTTTTCTTGGGCCACTGATCATCGTTGAACCGCGGTAACATCCAGACTTTCGTCTTGCCTTGTGCCCCTGGCATCAATCGACCAATCCAGGATGCGAGAGACTCCACCAATAGGATTCGGGATGCCCAGGGTTCTACTGCCGAACGGCGGGCGCTGGAGACAAAGGGCCGCGCTTTTGGAACAAGCCTTCCCGGAAGTTTAGCGCTCAGTTCCTGACTCCGGCGACTCATCTGGGGCAGTTACCGGAGTATTTCATCCACTTTCAACCGGTCCGGGTTCAAAATTAATATGCTATTCATGTGGAATGTGCTCGGGCCGGACGGGGGATGCCGACTTTGCTTCTTACTTACGGACCGCCCGGCCGATATAAGTTATTATAACCACAATTCGCTCACGGATCATAGCCAATGAGCATGTACCGTCCCATGTACGACATCCGATGACAGGTACAGCTGTCCCTTCGACCAGTCGCAGCTGGTCAACGGGCAGACCCCTCCGGACGGTGCGATTTCCATCGCCCGCAACCAATTCGCCGCCACTCTTGCCAGCATGCTGTCTCCGGTTGCTGACAACCCGACCCTGATCCCTGTCACCACGGTTGTGGCCCAGGGCCCTGGTTGGGTGTTTACCTGGGAGTTCAATACCAACCCCAACCCCAGCCCCGTCTTCGTCGGCCCATCGAGCACGTCGGGCCCCAACGATTATTTAATTTCATTTGGGGTTTTACGGCCGTCTGTTCCCCACAACGAGAGGCCTATAGCAGTGTTCTGAAAAGCCAAAAATCGGAAATCAGAGGTAAATAGGTCGTTGAGAGCACCCACAAAGAAGGAATGGTGCGACAGGATGGTTTGAGTACAGTCGTACCGAAGTGACTGAAAGATCCCGGATGGAAGGATTGGGGAGCCGATTATTTACTCGGAATAAGGCACCTGGAATACATTGTGTGCGTTCGCGCATGAGACAAAACTGCTATTTGCGGGGAGACTCCCCACAACATTGGACGCAGGCCAGCGGGGTGAACGTCAATGTGTGGTTGCGACCGAGTACGGGGTGTGAGGAAAGCGTTATGTGGGATTCGAATTCGGCAGGGGTCGGCAAGTAATATAATTGAAGGCGAGACGGCCTAAATCCGACTCCGTTTCGGCCCCGCGCGCGAACCAGAAAGTATAAACGTCAATGAATGTTCCAGTGTAGGGAGAGAGATTCACCGGGATCGGGGAAGGGCTCCACTTGACGCGAGGGAGGCCGAAAATGCTATGTCGAGTTGCGTACCTCCTAGGGAATCATTTGCACACAAAAAGCACTGAGGTTGGGCCAATGTACTCACAGGCGTTAAATAGAAACATTAATTGAGCTATTGCAGTGCCATTGCCAGTGTACATGCGAGTGTTCAGTGAGAATCGGTCCCATCGGATTTCAGCGGTACTGTACTATTACGACCAAAGGTTCAGGTGACGGGTGACAGCGGGTCGTGAACTGAACCATTTTGGCATGGGTAACGGTGACATTTCGATTTTTGGCTAAAATAGGGGTGAAAACTCTCAAAAAATCTCGGCCGGCACCTGCCGGAAGCTGCCGTCAGTCCATTTATAAGAATTTGCAGTGATTGTCGATCAATGAACCTTGATCCCAGTGAACCTTTGAGGTGACGGGTGACATGGCGTGAACCTTTGGTCATGATAGTACAGTAGCACGTCGACTGAGGGCAGCCGGTGTTCAAGACAAGAGTGGGTTGACTGCCTAGATGTGGGGTATTGCTCCATTAAATTGCGAACTCCGTCTCTGGAGGAATAGGTGGCGCCGTGCTGGACGAGTGGTCGAGGTGACGGTACAGAAGGACGGGCCGCTTGATCCGGCACCGCCACGGATCTCTTTCTGCTTCCTTCCACTGGCACGTCCCACGCCGGGTCGCAAAATCAGCTCGCCACCGGCAATTGGCCAATATCAATGAAGATTTGAACGTTTGAACCCCGGGGCCCTGGCGCTCAAGTGGATCCCAGCCCGCAGTATGACGGTGTTTATCGGACTAAAATACGATGTCATTGGATGTCATTGGATGCAATTTATTTTTTACAGTGCAATCTGATGCACATCGATGCAGTTCAATGCAATGCAATGCAGTCCCCAGTGCAACTTGATGCAATGCAATGCACTGCAATGCATTTCAATGCACTTCATCTTCAACCAGGAGTTTGATCTGTTGCACTACAGTGCACTGCATTGCATCCAACTTTGCATCAATGTTCCAACAAGGAACTGCATCAATACTGCATTGATTTGCATTGATGCACTTCGTTTGATGCTAACGGGCGATCTTGAGGGCACCTCTTAGCCACTTTGGGTCAAATTCCTACAAATCTTACTTTCAATCACATACTAACTGTAGAGCAAGATCATGCAATCCTCGAAAGTTCCCACGGTTCGATTTTCATTTCAGTTCAAGTCAATTTTTGTTCTTATCCCAAGCCTAGTCTCTTCTAAACAGACGCTACAACTGCTAACTCGTACCTCGTTATGTTGTAGTCTGTCAGTTACCCGGCATCAGTGATCGGTACCCCGCCTTATCAAAATCCTGGATGTTGTGTTGCACTGCAGGACGTGTATTCTACGTGTTTTCTGGTTGATTCCTGCCCAAAATCCGAGGTCCAATTACTCATTCCCTTGTAATTTTCCGCCTGAGCCCAGGAGCAAGATGCCGGATTTTGACGGCTTGCCGCTGACCAAGTTCAGCTTTCTTATCTGTACACAATCTAGTTGCTGAGAGAGATTTTGAGAATGCAGATCATGAGGGCATAGGATTACTGAAGGATTGGCTTCTCAGCTTTAAGGTATTGAGGTATTGCGGTGACTGAATGGCGAGAGGGGGATTTCAAACTCCGCACTTTACGTAATAGTGCGGGGTACCCTTAATCAGGGGCGCGGTAAACTCTAGACTATCCCAAGCCTGATATTTCTTTCTAATGAAAACTCCACAATGGCCATTGCTACCCTATGCACCGATAGCCACGAAGTTGAGACGGAACTCAGGCTTCTCGGGCATTAGCTCCGCCCCGATTCGTACGTTAAGCAGAGAGAATACTCACTCTTGAGGAGAAGAAGAGAGTATACAAGCGCTCACATACATCGATATCAAGCATCGGGAGCATATAAATTCCTTCGGTTTATAGGTCAAATTTAGAGCCATTGATGAAATCCACGATATATCCCCGGAGGAGGAGGAGCAGGATGTATTAACCGCGGTGTTTCGAGGTTTATTGAATGGTTGCGCTTCAGATCTTCTGTACATGATTATTGCAGCAGATGCCGGACCCTGGGACCCGATACACCTAACGGTATGGTCTAAGCACCTGCCATTCCCAACTAACGGACCTTGTAGGACCACATTTATCCCCCCTAAATGTGGTCCTAGGTAGACCTCGACCAGCCAAAGTCCCCCCTGCAGCCGCCCTGTGGGGACCTACAGGGACCGGGAGGGGACCGAGGGGGACGGTCACTCTAAGGGAGGGGGACGCATAGAGCGCCGGTGCAGGGACAGGGAGACTGTGGGGACAGGGGCCAGATATAGGCGCGGTGGGGGGACAGGGGGACAAATTGGACTTGTAGCACCTTGGGCGCACACACACGGTGTGGGGACCAGGGGGACACAGCTGCGGTGGGGGGACAGGGGGACATGTTACGGAACATCAACGGTGGGAGGGACGTTAAGAGGGACATCACGTGCCTGGTACATACACGGTGGGGGGACAAGGGGGACAAATTGGACTTGTAGCACCTCGGGCGCACACACACGGTGTGGGGACAAGGGGGACACAGCTGCGGTGGGGGGACAGGGGGACATGTTACGGAACATCAACGGTGGGAGGGATGTCAAGAGGGACATCACGTGCCTGGTACATACACGGTGGGGGGACAAGGGGGACAAATTGGACTTGTAGCACCTCGGGCGCACACACACGGTGTGGGGACAAGGGGGACACAGCTGCGGTGGGGGGACAGGGGGACATGTTACGGAACATCGACAGTGGGAGGGACGTTAAGAGGGACATCACGTGCCTGGTACATACACAGTGGGGGGACAAGGGGGACAAATTGGACTTGTAGCACCTCGGGTGCACACACACGGTGTGGGGACAAGGGGGACACAGCTGCGGTGGGGGGACAGGGGGAGATGTTACGGAACATCGACAGTGGGAGGGACGTTAAGAGGGACATCACGTGCCTGGTACATACACGGTGGAGGGACAAGGGGGACAATCTTTTTACACGGGTGTGGAGATGCGATCATGTGCAAAGTACATACGCGGTGGGGGGGACAAGCGGGACAATTCTTTTACAGTGATCAGCGCGTGTTGGGATGAGATCATATGCAAAGTACATACACGGTGGGGGGACAAGCGGGACAATTTCTTTACAGTGATCAGTGGGTGTTGGGGTGAGATCATGTGCATAGTACATACATGGTGGGGGGACAAGGGGGACATTTCTGGTAACACTGGTGATGATGGGCCGTGTCCGTATATATTAGGGCAAAATGACAGTAGATCCCGGCAGTGAGGGGACATTAGGGGGACATGACAGCAGACCATTGTTGTGTAGAGACACTTGAGACATCATACTACATAACGTCCAACATTGTACTCATGAACTTCACTCAGGTCTTTTCTGCCATCCAAGGTGCATGTTTTCTGTACATAGCCTTTGGAACTGACCAGAATCCTACATGATCTGTACCGTTGCACTGTAGCTATTGCATCAAGTGTGTTGATCTTATGTTTCTATGCCATGAATAAGAAAACATTCAAGTGCGTGCAACTACCTACATCTGCTGTTACCCTCAGTACCTAGTACACCCTTCCCCTGAAGGTATTCTGTCTGTTGATCATGAATTCCCAAGTATTAATGTCTCCCTTAAAGAGTGCATGTTCCGATACACCTAATATCTAAAAGATATGTTGCCCCCCTCATACAAACTTCCCTATGTCCTCCTAATGTTCCTACACAGCTGACCTATATCCCTGAACACACCCTTCTCATGACCCAGGATGGGTATTCAGTGCTCATGTCCCCCTAGTGTCCCCACATGACCAGTATATAGTGTGTTATGTCTGCTTGTGATCAATAACGAGAACTATGCTATAATATCTAGGCTAATAGTTGAGAGAAGGTACCTACAGGGTAAGAGACCATGTGCAGCAGTTCATGTTGATTTCTTCAGATGTTTTTTTTGTGTCCAATGTTCCAGAATTTTCTTTTCCAAGGATGTCTCTAGTCTGTCTGTGTATGGATAGTCAATGAGCATCATAGCCTTCTTAGAAAAGATAGAGAATCAGATTCATGGTTTTATTATGCTTGAAACAAGTGTTAAGGGGCAATGGTTGGATATGAACCCCTATCTGTCAATGTTTAATGAGAAAACAGTCAATACAATGAGTTTCCATTATACAGGAGCATTTCAGACACACTAAAAGTTCATACCGTCAAGTTTTGAAATTACATCAACGGGACATTTAACGGGACAAAGGGGACAAAAGTCCCTCTTATCATTACCATATTGCGAACACGTTTTGGGGTGATCGCGAACACGTTTCATCAATTCTCACATCAAATGCGCAACAGCAGTTTCCTCTGAGGGAAACACAAAATCCTAAGAGGCTAATGTTTTCTAATTGCATGGACTATGAGCCTTGAATTTTCTGATATTTATCATGCTTTTCTAAGATGTAGTTTTGGCAGATGCATGAAATGGACCCAAAGTTCACTCAAAGTGCTAAAGCCCACTTGTGTCTCCGCCATTCTGGAAGCACTTTTCATCCAAAACACTTCAAATAAAATCATCTGAGCAACCTATCACCTGTCCCTTGAATTCTATATACTTTGGAAGTCACCAGGGACACTCTTTGACCCTCTATTAATTGAATAAGGCGAAAATATGACTTTTGATAGCTCATGAAAGAAGGCATGTAAGCAGCTGATCTTTGTGTCTAAAATGTTCTACATGATTGGTTGAGTCCACAACACTGTTTCTAAAGACTTCAAGCTGTCTGGGGGGGAGCACAATGGTGAAAACATGGTGATCCAGTAAAAGTCCAACTTCAGACACATTGAAAGCCCCATATTGTTAAAAATCGATCTGGTTCAGGTCATAAAGCGTCCTACAAGTGGGCCACCATATGCTGGGACATTGTTTATCTCTTCTTGCACATATTCTGCTCATTTTGATCCAGGGGAAAGATAGACACACAGGTGCCTATTTCAACACCACAATTCACCCAAATGAGTCCAAAGAGTCCTGAGCCCATTCAGAGGCATCTCATTGCTTCCTAGAAGTTTTTGTGGCCCTAGAGGATGCAATATCCGCTATTTTTGCTGTTCTTGGAGACCTTCAGTAAGTTGACTGTTCCATTATACTCCATGGCCCCAGGGTGTAGTGGATGCTGAATATGAGGGAAGGGAAGGATAGCAACCTAAAAGGTTCAATATCTTCTCAAAATTCCATA
>JARKIB010000664.1:0-43502 GCA_029378385.1 Mycena metata | reverse complement strand
GTGCGGTATGCTGGTCTTCATCCAGCTGCTCATTGTGGTGGCGGCGGTCGCATTCGTCTACCAGAACTTCTTAGCTAGCATCCGAAAGGAAACCATGTAGGATTCCGGTAGGAATTGAATTGCAATGCGAGTGTCGTGGAAAGTACTAGCATGAACGGAGCTGTCAATGTAGAACATCAACAAACGCGTCCAACCAGACGGGACTCGCGGTCTTTGGGTCGGCAACGCGCACTAACCCTGCCGACGTACAACGTCGGGCAGGGAGGTGATGGAGGTGTGAAGAGCGCCATCGAGGTAAGTCCAGATGTAAGCGCGCCCAGGAAGCTCGACGTCTGTGGGCGTACAACGCGCCACAGCGCCCCGAGCAACAACCCTGCCGACGTACAACGTCGGGCAGAGTGATGGTGGACTTGGAGGATTTTGCCGATTGAGTGACGATCGTCACATCGTCACATCGGCACTCGATCGGCACTCGATCGGCACCGTCATCGCCACTCTCCTTCTCCCTCCCGCCCACCACCATCCCATCTCCACCTCCACCAACCTATTCCAAACGAACGTACAGTGCGTAGCACCGCGTTCGAACCTCTCCTTCGACTCCTCGAGCGAACGTTCAGTGCGTAGCACCGCGTTTAATCGACTCGTCGCGTCGCCTCGCAAACTTCAAGTCCCTCTCGTTTCTTCTCGGGCGAACGTTCTGTGCGTAGCACCGCGTTCAAGCCTTTCGCCCTCCCAATCCCCTCGTTTATTGTGAGTACAGCTTTGCTTTCATAAAATCTCGTACTC
The DNA here is from genome assembly GCA_029378385.1 of Mycena metata. Taxonomy (NCBI): domain Eukaryota; kingdom Fungi; phylum Basidiomycota; class Agaricomycetes; order Agaricales; family Mycenaceae; genus Mycena; species Mycena metata. The sequence continues at coordinate 42,716 of JARKIB010000664.1, read as the reverse complement.
ATGAAAATATCAGCTCTGAGATATGGAGTCCTCCGGTTCTTCGCCCTTGGTACCCATTTCGCTCCATGTAAGTTTTCTTCTGTTCTTTGACGACCTTCCCTAACCACCATTTGGGGCAAAAAGCATTTCGACGGCCACATGGTGAACAAGATGGGCGTCTTTGGGGTACATTTCGGTGACCCCCACTTTCTACTCGACATTCCCAAGCCAGAGAACGCAACCGCCCCCAACGCCTACAGTTTCCGCAAAGGCGACTTCAAACGTCCCCTCTGGATCAACCCCCATTCGCCCTACCTTCTGCTTCTCCCAAGAGACAATGCCTTCCATGGGCCTCTCTTCGACTGCCTCAATGTCGACAAACACAACGTCCCCGTAGAGCCACTGAACGTCTTAGCGCCGGGCGAGTTCGACCATCGGGTCCGATGGGGCCTCAAAAAGGACCTCATCGACCGTTGGCTGCACCTCGAGAGTTTCCTCCGTTTGACGCTGCGGGTCATGATCGACCTTTATGGTGGTCGTATTGCCGAGGGGGTGTACGGGTCTCTATCCCCGATCTCCTATTGCTACACCGAGCGGAATGCCGACTCCCGCTCCGCCGCCGTAAAGATCGCTCTGCGCTCGCGCGATGCGTTTCTACCGCTTATGGCCCAAATCACGCTCATGTTCATCCTCCTGGATGCGCGCGACCCCAAGCACTGGAGGGATCGGCTGCAGGGGAGAACCCAGCTCCACTGGCAGTGGATGACGGACTTGGAGTGTTCTGCCGTAGGCGACATGTCCATCGACCGTCTCGGGGGCATCATCGACCTCACTCTGGCAAAAGAACATGCCGACCATTACCTCCCTCGACACATTTGCTGGCTCTTACCCCATCTCCTCGGGGGGAAACACCGTGTCCCCCTCTACTTTTTCTACGGCAAAGATTATCCTTTCAAGGAGCCCATCCCCGAACCTCTCGTCGCCGTGGGTTTTGTGCCCGATGCCGACGAGCTTGAATATCTACATAGCCTGGACGGCGAGGTGGTTTTCAGCCCATGGGTGATTTACAAAATGGGCTCCTCTGCCCAATGGGCCTATAGAAGTCTCAGAAACGGCGAACCTTCCTCCCCAATGTCGTTTGGCGCATCTGCTCCGCCTTCCCCACATCCAGCGGCGTCTTTCTCCGCCCTAACCTTCCCCACTGCCGAACGCAGCAGCAGCTACAAAGAAGGAGTAGATGTCCACGCCGTGGCCTTCCCCGCTGTCGAACCCGGCAGCGATCAGAAAGAAGGGGAAGATGTCCACACTTTCATGGAGCGCCGCAGGTTACGCAACGTAAAGCGCGCGCAGCACGAATCTGCAAAGGCAAGGAAGGCGCGTCTTGATCGAGAAGCTCATGCATCTAAGGGTGCGTCACCGGGCAAGAGTGGGGCTCGTGTGTTCATATGGGATGAAGAGGAGGGTGGCTTTTTTATCCGGCGCGCATACAATCGTGTCAAGGCGGCTGAGCTCTGGGACGAATTCACCCCCGCCCAGCGCATCTACGATTCCTTTTCCGATCAGTGGGATCTCTGCACCGCGTTAGCTCCCAGCAAAGAGGCCGAGCCCGAGTCCTTCGACGACGGCGACGACGACTACGAGGACTTCATGCCATTCCACCCCCCCATTTCAGCCACCGAGGTCATGCCGTCAATTCCTGATGTCCCCGGGCGTGACACTCTAGAGGCGGAGACTGGCGAGAGGGCCGCGCAGGTCCTCGAACGAGCATACGATCTGGAGCCCGCGGATCGGGATCGAGGTGCAGATGTGGAGACCCTGCCGGGATGGCAGAAACAAGATGTCCAGACCAACATCTCCCTGCGCTTCGGCTTCACCGAGCCCATCTCTCCCCAGCAGACGCAACCCAAGATGCAGTCCAAAGCGTGTGCGTGGACCGTCGGCGACGAAACGTGGGCTGTTCCTGAAACGTCGGCGCTCCCCACCCTCCTCCATTACATTCTCCAAGGCGATCTCCAAGCCGCTCCTGCTGATCTGTGTGATTTGACATCACCCGACTCGGCCTTGAACGACGACTGGAACGTCGACGTCACCATCTTCCGCCAACAGGACAAGCCGCTCTACGAGATTCGTCCTCGCGGTTCTGATGCGTCCAGCCCGTCAATTCTTCCTGAGAGCGCTGCGACTGCGCTTCAAATCATCAGGTCCGGCTGGGCGCACGACGGCGTTGACTATATCATCCGCAACCTTATCAAATTGGGCGCGGTGTTTCACCCGAGCTGGCGAAGACCGGCTCATCTTCATACATCTCGTGCTCCTCTTTCCTCCCGCCTGACGTTAGGTCGTCGCCCTGCTGGCTACATGCCCACCCTCCTCGACTTTGGCGTCTACGTCCAACACCGTGATGGATTCCTGCATTCCTCGCGCGGTCGCGTAGCCCTTTTCTATGGAGGCATCGTGGGCCGACTCGCCCGCTTAGTTCTCTCGGACCCTGAGGGCTTGGCCTGCCTTGAAGCCTCCGAAGATGTCCTAGATACCGGGGCACGCGTTGCCAGCGGGAATGGCGAAGAAGCGCTGTGGTATGAAGCCCTAACGGAGGAAGAGATCCGTCTTATCTGCGGGGTCTACGTGGTTGAAACAGGTACGTAGACAAGTACCCTCTCACTGATGTATACTCATTTCAGTCCAGGACAAAAGAGCAAGGCGGCCGAAGACGGCGAGCAACTGAAGTACATCTCCTGGTGGCCGACACCAACCGCCTTCTGGTCGTCGGGACTCAACACGGGATGGTGGAACGCCAATTGTGAGCGGTGGTTCATGAAAAGGCTGAAGGAGACGAAGAGCCCGCAGGTGAAGCTTCACACCTACAGCGAATGGAAAAATAAGCCCAGGTTCAGTACTGCCGCTCACAAGGTGACGATGAAGAACGACCAACTTTCTGCACAGTATCTCGCAGCGCGCCTCTCCTAGCATACATATACATATTTTTCATCCTAGCAGCACGTCGACACTATTGTACACAGATGTATTTTTTTTACCCTCAATGAAGATGAACGACGATGAACGACGGCGGTCCGCAGACCATCTGCAGACCATCTGCAGATGATCTGCAGATGGGTTTAAAGTCGCCTCAAACTTAAAGTTTCCTGTTTAGTTTCATCCGCTTTTAAATGAATTTTTTTTTTCTCATTTCAGCGCTCTTGAAATGTAACTCGAAATTCAAAGAATCGTGAAGGATTTCTGTGACCTTCATATCTTGAGTTTTGGAATCCATTTCAAGACCATGTATTTGTTTCTTTTCATGATACGTTTTCCTGCTTGCGAAACGTATCGCGAAACTCAAAGTTTGGTGGGGCTTTTTTTGGAATTAGATAGATTAGATTTGAGATTAGATTTTGCCACGCCTTAAACGGAACATATCGGATTACATTTCGGGCCGCCTTTTTCCGATCTCCATACGATCCGAATTAAGATCAACTAAAATCCCCTTTTAATTAAACCCCCGGCGGCGTGAATGTGCGCCCCGACGACACGCACCGCCCTTCCTTCCACCTTCCATCTCCGGCCGCGTGCGCCTCTCACCACCGCCCTGGCGCACCTCCCTCTCGGCCCAGCGCTTTGTGCACGCTCGTGACCCCGACAACGACGGATGACTGACGCGTATCTCAGCACGTCCTTCCAGCCCCGCGCGCCTCCCTACTTCCCGCTACAGCCTCACCCGAGCCTGCTCTCGACAGCGCCCGCCCTTTGATACGACTTCATCTTTCCCGCGCCCTCCCCATCACCATCACCGCCGGCTCTGAAAATCGTAACCTTCGACGCGACGCCGAGTCCGCCTCATGATCACCCGCTCCCCGCTCCCTGCGCCTGCACCCCCCTCTTCCTGCGTCCGAATTCAGCCAACGCGCAATCCCGCCTCGATGATATCGAGACCGAAATCCATCGACACCGCCTCACCGCCTCACCCGCTTCCTACGCCTGCGCCTGCACACCCCCGAATCCGAATCTGAATTCGGCGTGCGCGCAATCGCCTCGACGAATGAGATCGATCCATCGACTCAGGCGGACGCGGGGAGTGGGCAGCGGTGTGGTATGCCGCGACGTATGCGGACAGTCAGATGGGCGGGCCGTGTGGGCGCCTTCGACCGTGACGATGCCCTGTCCGTACCGTGGCTGGAATACTAGTGGCCCGCCCTCGTGCTCGTGGATCTAAATCATCCGACAGTGAGTGTAATCCGTCCGTTGTCGAGAGTACTCGTATACTGATATCATGCATGCAGCACGTACGTCCGAGGTCCGGGACGCAGCATGTGTCATATTGGTGCCGGGACCTGGACTAGCGGGGAGGGGACGGGGGCGGGGGAGGGGACGGGGGCGGGGGAGGGGAAGAGGGAGGGCACAAAATGTGTGGCGCCTGCGGGGGTTCGACGAGGATGGACCAGGATCCAGGATTCGAGTGAGTGGATAAGGTGAAAGCCGAAGCTGAGGCTCGAGGTCGGTGCATGCGGCGCAGAGAGGGTCAGGTTCCGCGAGGAGGAAGAAGGAAGACATGCGCGGAGGAAGAAGGAAGACACGCGCATAGGTATTCCTGCTCCCCAAGCCCAAGAATCGATACCTACGGCTACTGAACTTGAAGCAGGCGATAATGCCGCATCCAGATGAGCAGAGAGCTGTCCCTCCCTGCTAGCTGGCTAGGAGAGGCAAAAAAAGCCGATGTGCGCTCTATTCGGACGCAAGGAGTCGAACCCCGGTCTGCGAGATTCAGGACAGGTCTCCTCACCACCAGCAATGCCCGCGGTGTCCCTATACCACACCCGACTATAAGCACCGCGGGTGAGTTGGATCGGGTGCGAAGATTCGAGGCCAACACGCTCAGTGTATGCTGAAATCGCCACCGACGCAACATCGTGGATCGTTCCTGTTAGTACACTCGATAGCAGTGAAATCCGATGGAAACGTATGGGCTATATATTGTAAAATTATGGCACATATAGTGTGCAATAATTAAAAAGACGCACCACACCAAGAATACACACAGGTTAGACGAGCCGGTCAAGAAAAAACTCGCAAGTTGACCGATGAAGGGGAAAAAACGACACATTTAGCTGGGTCACGTCAGAAAAAGACGCCCAGGCCAGGATTAGGGAACAACACGGCACAACTGAAGTTGATGCGCACCGTATCGGCATCGCGGCTGCAAACATTGCCGCGATTCCGATCATTTTAGCTTCCCTGCGATCGCTCCAGATCATTTCGGCATCATCCGCTCCTTGGAGTTTTTGAACTTGCTCACTCGGTTGCTCTGTGAAGTTTTGAGTTTCTGGTTGGTTTCCAGACAACTTACATGGGACCTGTGTGTCCTCCTTACTCCCTGTCTCCGTCAGAAACCGAGGATCGGAAGGTTGAACCCGCCTGATGTATTCCTCTGATCACCCGAGTTCTGGCTGGTCCATAATGCTTATCCAAGTGATCGACTACTGTTGGGCCGCTCTATGAGGCACCCAGGACCGTTATATATACGGGGACATTGTCTTTGAAAGGCAAAGGCCATGTTGCGTCATTTTCTTCACTGGAGGGTGCGTGCAATTTAAGGGCAGAGACAAGTCGGATTTTAATTCAACATGCCCAAGCTACGTAATATTCTACTGATTTAATCCGCGAGGTTGTGGTTTTTTTCAACCTAATTATTGCACACTATATGGCCCATATAAAATAATTCATGGCGGAATGTAAAAAAACACACACCTTGAAAACGCCATGGAAAAACGACACATGTTCGAGGTTGTCAGAATAAGATGACTTTTGTCAAATGCAGCAAGGATAGACATTTATTTTACCCGAGGAACTCAAAAAGTACAGCTTGAGCTGAGGCGGAGGGAATCGGGAGCTCCCCCATATCCAGTCTCTTCTATTCCGATGTATGGCACATATATGGGAGTAATACTGTCTCGTAATTAATACCATTTTCCGCGAAAAAGTGCACTAGTGGAGGGAAAAACAACACCGGTTGGATTGACCTTAAAGAAAAGACACCGCTCCCAGCGAGACAAAAAAGTTCACTGGTGATGTTGTGTACAAGAGATTCACAGCTTCTGATACTTTCCTTTTTTTTACTCCACCCCTCATTTCCCAGTTTATATGGGTTTTAGATTCATAAAGTTTGTGTCGGCATGGCCCTTGCATTTAAGGACTATCTCCTCGTGTTTCTCAGTCCCGATCCTGTGAGTGGAACTTCCTTGTGACTTCCTTTGTTCCATCTGCAGCTAATCTTGGTGAATTGGCGCAACCGACGTGGACCTCCTCGCCGAGTCCCTGGAATCTATCACCAGAACTGGGACTTCCGTTTTTCTGCGGAGGATACTTTTAGATTCCGCGCTGAGACCGATCTTTGGTGAGTGTATCTTGCTCTAACCAAGCAATGGCTTGGGTATGTTGAATGGTTCTACATCTATGCTTAAGCTATAAGATCACTCTACCATCACTGTTTGCATGGCTGAACTCCAGTCAGCTCCACATCCAGGAGTCTCTGAGTCTTTCCAAAGAGTGGGCGCGATACGACAAAGTGTTTACAACATCTTTTGAACCAACACTGTTAACCATAATCTGTTCTTTGGGTCCAATAGTTTTCGAAATGTTCTTTCTACAACCTTTTCGCTCATCACCATCCTTCCAGTTCTAATCGACGAGCAGATGTTCCTACACCTAGACCACTATGAACCTCTAAGTATTCTTCAACAGCAACAAATTCTGCTTCCGCAGCCTACCCCATCGCAGAACTGAGGTGGTGAAAAAAGAAATCTCGTTAACGAGGGTGTGACTTTTACATTTGAGACTTTGACGGTGGTGAAAATTTTCGCTACCGGGAAGATGTGTGTTTGTTATCTGTGTAAAGTACCTGTGTAGCTTTTGCTACCTGATCTGGTTTTTGAGAAAAAGATTGAAATCATTCTAACCTGTGTAACAAATAATTATGAGACAGTATTACAGCCATACACATATACTGTAAAATAAATAAAAACCGACACAAGTTGCGTGAAAAAGGATGAAAAAACAGAGCTTTCAGGCAAAAGTCGGACATAAAGACACAATTTCACTCATTAGCCACATATTTCCTCCCTACCGCGACTTTCCTGCAGTAAATGTATGGCACATATACTGTAAAATAAATGAAGATGGACACAGCTTGGGGGAAAGTGGATTAAAAACACACAACCTCAAGCAAAAGTGACCGGTAAATACACCACTTCGGCTTTTGGCCGCATAATATCTTGGTACCTTGATCTATCTGCCTTCAACAACGCAACCACGGGAGTAACCTCTCAAAAAACACCGCACGTTCATCTCATATCACTGAAAAAACCACAACCCTTGTGGCTAGCACGGAAGAAACCCCAGCTTGGCAACTTGTGAACCTTGAAGAAACAATCGAGACACGGCTCAACACCCGATATCTTTCCGACGCTCAACCCTTGAACCTTGGCTAGGTGATTAAGCGGACATTTGGACCTCAGGGAATGACTGCCGCCTCAGCGCCGAAATTTCGGTATTGGCCGAAACCTCGGCTTAAGATTCAATGTTGCAACAAGACGGTTGGTTACATTTCCTGGGGTGGTCAATGGAACACCTTATTGGTACGATATACAGCCAAGGAGAGAGTCAATGTGTGTGCGGTCTCAAGCACGAGGATTGCCGTTTGATCGCAATTTCAGTTAGTCAGCGGAGTTGTAAATATGTTACCATCAGCAACTCGATCTTCGCCTCGTTCTTTCAAGTTCAGATTGTCCTTTTGAGCTACTGCGGCAAACACGTGCGATTTCTGAACATAATTAAGAGTATGCTGTGTCGATTTCGGCGGGCACAAACAACCTGTGTCATTTTTTACACCCTGGTTCAAGCTGTGTTTTTCTTTCTCCTTGCACATGAATTATTTTACAGTATATGGCCCATATAAATGCCACAATTTTGGAATTCCGCTCCTAAAACAACACATGTTCATTTCACAGCTACAAAAAAAGCACAACCTGCCAGGGCAGCAAGAAAAAATGCACAACCTAACAACCCAGAAACCCTGAAGTGAGAAAAATGCACAATCCAAGACCCTTCCGATCAGCCCTTGGACCTTACTGAAGTCAAATGGAGCTCGGCAGAGAGTTCCCACGTGTTCTATGAAGTATCAGCAAAATACCGAAGCAGGGGTTGTATTTCCAAGGTTTTAAATGGTGGCATTGTTGACACAGACTGGCCAGGATATAGTCAGGGTTGGGCACAGATTTGAGGTACAAGCTTACACCCTCTCTTTTACCTTAATTATCTAGTATCTAGCTCGTGCTCTACCGCTGCTCTACAGAAGAAAGATAACGGAGCCAGGGTGAATCACTTGTTTGATCATCATTGCCTAATGAGGGTACAGATGGCGCATTTAGAACTCCGCTCCTTTGCCATCATTCATCCAAGTCTAGGCTGTGTTTTTCCTTGGGCAAATAAATGGTTTAGAGCGAGTTGTGTCTTGCTTGGGAAAGTCCGCCAGATATACAACAACCTATTTACAGCCTGCTTCAAGGTGTGTGTTTTTTTTACATTCCTACATGAATTATTTTACAGTATATAGCCCATACCGATGTCACCAATGGGGCTCCCGATTGACAACCTGGGGAAATGGTCAAAATGTTGAATCAAAGTTTTAGCCAGTATATGTTTGAGGTTTCGAGGTAAAGGCAGCCTGCCGGGATTTAAACACTCCATAATGGTCCTTCTACTGCTACTGTATCCCCATTCCCCTTTCACTCAGCGGCTTCATCCCGGATGTTTTTATTTTATTGATCTCCTACGCCATTGATCTTGATTGCTGCCGAAGTATTCAACTCAACCACTTATGTGTGGGGGCTCTCTTTGGCAGACGGCCGAGGCACCAGTTATTAAAGCTTGATGTCCGACTGCCCGCACAATCACGGTCCCAGGGTTTACAAAGGGTACCGGACTTCGGACCCGGGAAGGAAGTTAGGTTGCATGTTTTTGTTCCCTCGTTCACCAGGTCTAAGTTGGGTGTTTATCTCTTACTACTCTCACAGGTGTGCATGTTTTAGTCAGTATGAGATGACCTGTGATGTTTTAAATAAGGTGTTCCCAAGGTGGTGCCATTTAATGCAGATAAATCAAGGTAGTGTGATAGTATCGACCTAAAATTTGAAGTCGTGTATTTTACCTGTGATTCCACTTGAAAGTTGTGTGTTTCCATCCATTTTTACCAAAGTTGTGTCTGGTTCTATTTATTTTACAGTATATGTGCCATAGAAACGCCATGAGTTTAGTCCAGAATTGCCCAGTTACACTCTTTGGACTGCCGGTAGCTAATCTATCCTAGTCCTGTGGTTACCACGCTATCACAGTAGGCGACCAGGGTTATTATATAAGCTTTCCTTTTTACTAGGAAAGCACGTGAGCGGTCTGTTAACGTGTTCTGACCTGTTCTGAAACCGCACGGACATAAAACTACGTGTCTCTGTATTCTGAATGCTTGTGTCCTACGATACAATGAGTCTGCGGGAAATTTGGGGGGAAGACTGGTTTAAACTACTCAAATTATGACTTCCTCGCCCGTTTCGGCCGAAAAGAGTGTCTGATGTCCGAACTGCTCACAAGAGAGCCCTGGACCCTTTAATTTTCTAGTGGGACACTCGGGAGGGTGTCCAATGATTCTTGTTCCAAAATATCACGTCTCAACAGGGGTCGACGCTAGTCTCTCGTAGACAGACGCTTCAACAAAAATCTCGTACCTCGCTTGTTGAAGTCTGTTGATTACCGCGGGGGTCCGATCACAGTAGGCCGTTATTATGTAATTGCGGACTTTTAATTTTCACGTGCCCCATCACTCCCTGCGAAATTGCCTCTTCGATGCGTTCTACCCGTCTGTTAACCACCAGAGGATGCGACCCACACTGCCATAGCCCACTAAACGTAGTACCAGGTATGAATTCGTCAAGAAATTAGTTTGGACGGCTTGTGGACGGCGTCGAGTTCACTGAATCACTCGGCATTGCCACTGCCAGTCTCAGATTGGCACCTAGCGCCAAAGTTCGAACTGGGGTCTGCCAATCTAAGACATCTCAAGTTGCGATGGAGTTCTGTTCATGGCTCGTTTCCTCCCTGCTGAGTTGTCAGGGCACCGAGACGTTCAAATCCTACCCGGGGCTTTCTTGAATATCTGAACCTGAGCTCTTGAGCCCCCGAGTTCCAACGCGGTCAATTCGAAGTACTTCGCACAAGGAGAAGTGACTGTCTGAACCTTCATGTTCACTTCTTCTCAACTCACACCATGTGTTTTACAACCAAGTTTATTCTAGAATTGTATGAAGAGACAGCAAGTATTAGAACGAAATGAGACGGCGCCCCACAGTGTGCGGGTAGAGATGAACCATCGACCGCGCATTATGACGGCGGAGTCCAAGTGATGCACACGGCACACTTGGGAGGCGCGACGATTTCGGCGGGTTACACTATCGCGAAATCGACAGGGAAGGCGGAAAGTGGATGGGGATGGGTACGAGGGCGTCGGGCGGCGATAGTAAGAGCGATGGGGAGTACACCGACAAGACAACGTCCGGGGTGCGAAGGAGGGAGGGGAGGGGAGGACACAGGGGAGGAGTGGAGGAGAGGGCGCGCTTCAGGTACAGCGGCGGCGGCGGCGGCACTAAGCCAACTCGGAGATGGAGGCCACGCGCAGCTGTAAACGATTAGTTCACGGCGACAGCAACACCATCCCGTGCGCCAATTCCGCACAGACGGACGGCTCTTTGTGTGCGAGATCGGGGACGAGCAGGGAGACAGTGAGGGTGGGGAGAAGGATAAGGAGGGAATCAAAAGTAGAAAAAAGAGTCAGAAGGTAAGTACGCATCTTTATTCCCTCAAACCAATGCTGACAATGTTCCCCGCGCTAAGTGCGCTGCATCCCGACGTCGGAATGTACGTGTGTGAACGAGACATGGGAATGGGGTGGGTGTGCGGTGCATACCTTGTTGCCCACGCGTACTCATTCCCTCGTCCCTCCTCTCGATTTCAGCGTTTCCTGAGGACTGATTACGACTGTCGACGCCACCATTGCAGCGAGGTTTTCCTGTATGCTGTGTGCTTGTCCAGTGTTTTCCGCAGCACAAGGGAGAATAGAGGCAGCGAGAGTCCCTGTCAACCAAGTACGCATCGGCGTCCGCTGGGCCTTGTGAAATGGTGAAGTAGCAGCGCCACTCGGAACGGCTCGAGATCAAGTACAAATTCGCCTTTTCTGTCGGGTTTGCTGGCCTGGAAAGGTCTGGGACGTTGGGTAGAGTATCCGGGAGGAGAAACATAGTTAAGGCTCGGCGGAGGATGAAGCAGAAACGCGTCGTTCGTGCTGCGGAAAAGAAGGGTGTGGAGGCACGTGCCAATTGAAACTCCGCAATTACATAATAACGGCCTACTGCGATCGGACCCCCGCGGTAAACACAAGACTAGGTCGACGCGTGAAATACAGTGAAATACACGCGTTATTTGGTCGTGCATTGGCCATCAAATTTGATGATGTTGGACGCCGCTTATTCGACGCGGTAACTAACAGACTCTATAACGCGAGGCACGAGCGCATTTTTTATAGAGTGTCTGTCTAGAGAGACTAAATCTATCCCACACGTCTTCCTCAACGTCGAATTGATGACTGTTCCCACTTGAAACGTCACCACCCTGCAAGCTCATCCATGTATTGAATATCTCAACAAGCGAACGTGGATGTAAATGAAACCAATGATACCGTCTGTGTGACCCTTCCTGAAGAAAAGCAAAAGGGTGATAGTGGATCTTGTCATTCAGGCGCGGGGAGCTGAACCCCGTTCGGCGAGTTTTTCAGAAACATTCATAGTGCAGGAAGGCTCGCGGTGTTCTCTACATCTCACCCGATTATGGGTGATGTGGGTGAGTTCTGTTAGTGGGATGATATTAGACGAAAGATTGCGCTAAGCGGTTGAGATGGTGCTTAGGGAGGGCCTTACTCGTGCAAATAAAGTCAAACCTCAGTGAATGGCAGTAATGTTGCACCCATTGGATGAGCAAGAAACTGGCCTTGCCTCCTAGCGGCTGGGAGAGCGAAAAGCTGTCAGATCCAGGCACTCTATTCGGGCGCGGGGAGTCGAACCCCGGTCTGCGAGATTGGTTATCACCGACGACGCTCGCGGTGTTCTGTACACCATGCCCGATTATGAGTGCTGTTCGAGTGTGAGTATTCCAGGAGACCTAATATAACTAACACACTCAGTTTATGCTGGAAACGCTCCCAACGCGACATCGTGCATTGTTCTCGTTAGTACACTCGATAGCAGTGAAATCCGAGAGAAACGTCCCACAACTGCCCCGTTACACTGTCTGAACTGCCGGTAACTAATTTCCATCCCATAGCATCGAATTGATAGATGTTCCCACGGTTCAACCATTTAGACGTGCGTGGATCCATTCAAAATCGCGGTAAGCAACTGTGGATGTCAATGAAACTAATGATATCGTTTCTAAAGCTCCGAAGAAGGAAAAAGTTTATCTACGACCCCAACATTCGGGCACGGGGAGTTGAACCCCGTTCGGCGAGCTTTAATCAAGATTCGGGATGCTGGAAGGCTCGCGGTGTACTGTACACCACACCCCATTACAGGCACTGTGGGTGAGTCGGACTGGGTATGAATATTCGAGGAGGCCTAATACACACCGGTTTGCGCTGGACGCGACGGCGCAAGACGCGATCGACTTCGCGTACCGATATAAAGGTCTGATTAAGGTCATCATTCTTGGTTGGGGCAGTGAAATAGAAAATCCGAGAGAAACGCCAGCAGTTTAACTCACAATCGCCCCGTTGCAGTGTTTGATTTCCATGGCACGCATTTTCCCAACACGCTCAGTGTGTGCCAACGACGCGACCTGGTGGATCATTCTTACAATCGATGCAGTGAAATCCGAGAGAAACCAAAGAGAAACACCATGAGTTCAGCTGCAGCGCAGGATTATCCGTTACACTCTTTGTAATGCTGATGTAGCTAATCTATCCCCCACCTCTTCACCAACGTCGAATTGATCGGCTGTTCCCACGATTCAAACTTCACCGCCCTGCACGCTCATCGATCTATTCAAAATCTCGGCAAGCAACTGTGGATGTGAATGAAAATAATTGCATCGTCTCTGGAGCTCTGAAGGCCGGAAGATAAGGGAAAAGGGTATTCCACTACCTCAATATTCGGGCGCGGGGAGTTGAACTCCGTTCGGCGAGCTTTGATCAAAATTCATGCTCAGGAAGGCTCGCGGTGTTCTGTACACCACACCCGGTTATGTGGTGACTTCGGTTTATGGGATGATATTGGAGGAGAAATTGGGTTGAGCGGGTGATCCATTTCATTAAATAAATATGTTTTCAAACAAACAACAAATACAATATAAATACATGGGCTAGGACTGCATATGATAATTCAAACTCAGGCCACAATCAATTCAACCTGTTCTTCCTCCAGATCAAGCTCTTCAGCATCACTATCCAAGTCCTCCACCCTCCCTGCAGTGATGTTCAGCTCGGCTAATTGAGCTAAGTTCTTTTGGTGCTGCTCCTTCACCTCCTCACTGATACCGTCAACCCTGTCATCAATGTCTTGAACTCTCTTGGCTTGCAAAGAGCGCTCAAACAGTAGCCTTGCTTCTTCCCATAGCTCTAGTGCCTTCAGGAGATCACTATGTTTATTGGAGATATCCCCAATACGGATCATGCACTCTGCTCTGCTGCGGTGAACATCCATTTTGGTGAATCCCTCCAAAGCAAGAGTGAGCAGAGATGTGGCTGTGAGTTCATCACCCTCACAGAGGAAGACATCACCCAAGAACTGCAGAGCTTTGTAAATTCCCAGGCTCTCTTTCACCTTGAGTGAATGTGCAAGATAAACAGTAGGCCAAGAGGTCGGATGAAAGGCCTCCCAGCGACTGATGTTTGCGAGCCTCTCCAGGCAGAAACTCACTACCTCAGCAAAGGTCCCCCACCCAACTTGAAGGCATCGACGGAATGGTGTGCTTGACATGTCCCCCTCTCTGAGGTTAAGATCTGCCTGAGTGGCATCACATACAAGAGTCATCATTGAATTCTCACTTGCTCTGGAAATAGCTTGTGATGCATCAATTGCCTTTTGTATTTTGGTCTTTGGGATTCCTATCATGACCTCGATTTCAGCAATATTCATCAGAGAAAATGCTTGTTGATGTTTGTCATTGGTTGTCTCTCGGAAGATCTGACTCTGGATGTCTTGTGCCTCAGAATATTCTGATTTGAGCTTGTGAACTTCAGCCTGAATTCCCATCAATCCATAGTTGAGCTGCCCCTGAGAGAAACCACACAGACTTAGAGCTGTTCTACCCCTCCTGGTCAGAGCAATGCATTCTCTGTAATCGCCTTGTGACATCACGGAGAGGCTCTCATGATATAGTCCGTGTGCCTCTCTGCGCACATCTCCGGAGATTTTGGCAAGTCTCTGCATCTCCCGTGCATGAGCTCGACCAGCAGCATGGTTCCCAGCCTTTATCTCAGTGCGTGCAAGGCTATCAAATGCATCACATTGCCTCTTGAGATTTTTATTAGCCTGTGCCAAGGAGAGGGCAATCTGACCATGCTGCAAAGCTGTTGAGATGTTGTGGTTGGATTCAAAGTAGTAAGTCCCCAGACTAAAGTGAAACTTGGCTGGGGAATAAAGTCTGTTGAGTTCTTATATTGTATCTAGGTTGAACAGAGGACACACCCTGAAGGTCAGGATCATCAAAGTACTTGAAGTGGTTCAAGGCATCAGCTATCAATATCTCTGGATGGGAAATAGGATGATAGAGTCATGATTGAATTAGTTCAGTAATTATATATGCCTTCAACCGATGGTCTCCTGAGGATGAAAGGGCATTGCTGATATCCTCAAGGAGGAAAGTTACTCCACGTGAAGTATGGCAACTGAAGTTATTGAAATCACATGCACAGTAAGCAACATCCACAATATTGGGATGCTCCCTCCGTAAACCACTTTGGAGGATATTTTGGATGTTGGTGTAATTTGATGTTATCCGGTCAAGAAGGAAGACCCCGGATCCTGTGCCACGAATTGCTGTGTATGATTTCAGGAGTTTGTGAAAGTGTTTGAACATCGGTTGTATCATCTGGTCTATGGGGGGGAGTGGTTTTGCCATATATTCCCTAATGGGCACCAAGACCTTCAACCGCTTGTGGTCATCGGTGTATGCTAAAGCAGTAGACAGCAATGTAGCTTTACAGCCTAGGACATCTACCATTGGAAATTTTGTTTGCCTAAGCTCTACATCTGAAAGGCCATCCGGCAGCATGGATAACAGGTGGCGTGGAAGTAATCCGGGGACTTGATAGTGAGATTGATAACTCCAGGTTGGATCTTCTATCGGAGCCTTCTGAAATAAGGGTGGTCTTCTCTGTCTCCCAGCGACATAATATCTCTTTACAGCCTTCCATGTCGACTAAATGAGCAAGAAGGCTGATTGCCAGTGGCATGTTGTCTGTGAGACCAAGGATCTGGTCCACTTCTTCCAGGGGATGTTTGTCATCAGCAATGTCAATGAACATATTTCGGGCAGCATTCAGTGCCAAAGGTGGTAGGGGTTGCAAGAATGGCCGGGTCCACTGTACTTTGAATGGCCTTTCTGCTCCACGCATCGTGATCTGGTGCTTTATGAGTGATATTAATAACAAAAACGGAAATTCACCAACAATCAAAGCTAAACTGTTTATGTCCGTGAGAAGAGAGAGAAACTCTTCAATCTCTTGGCGGGATTTCGTTGGCTCCCACACAGTCTCCAGGTTATCGAGAATCAGCAGACTGGGTGGACCACTGGAAAAATGCTGTAAGACAGCTCGAGTGAGGTCTTCCCCAGGTTTCAGTCCAAGATGTGCCCCGATGACACCTGCAAGTTCTGGTTTGTTTGATGCGGTGTCGCAGGTAACAAAAAATCGATTTCTGTGGTACTTAGTGGTGACTTCCTCATGGTGAACCACAGTTCTTGCAAGGCTGGTCTTTCCCATCACCCCTGCACCTAAAATGGCAATTCTGGGAGTGCCCTGCCTGAAGAGCTCGAGAATATCTGCCAGCTCTGAGTCACGACCATAGAATATTTTTGGCTCTGCTGGGAGCATTGAAATGGAGTTTGAGCTGTAAGATTGTTAAACAACAAAGAAACAGGGACAGTGGAAGTAAGCACCTTGCATATGAGCCAGAGTACACATTGCTAATCTGTGTAGATGTTAGTATTGATACACTCAAAGAACCTTCTCACATACAGAGGATGCTGAATCTGAACTAGACAAAGTTTCAATCATGTTGAGTATTTCCTGGTGTCTGAGTTGAGCTTGGTCTTGCATCTCCCTCACATCGGCCATGATGTCGACAGTTTTGATCTTTGTCATTGTTGGTTGCCATATGTCTTGAGTATGGGGACTTACATTGAAGAAATCAAGTGCCTGCTGCAATCCTGTCTTGCAATCCTTGAGAAGAGCAGCCAGTTCTCCGTGGCGGAACAACTTTTTGATTTTGCTACCACTTTGTTGAGCCTCAACGAAGGTATGAATTTTGTGGAGGGTCCTAAATTCTTGGAGTGAGAAATGTAAATAGGCTATGGGTATATACACCATGATGATTGCATTGAGCAATGCATGTGTGCACTGCATCAACTCTGCACACTCGTTTTTATCTTGCTTGATAGTCTGTGACACGAACTCAGAGGTTTTTTATGAATTCCGTCAAAATGTACCTGAGCCAATCCTAAAAGTGACTGCATAGTATTCGAAATGGCCTCCAGGCCAGAGATCTTGAGTGTGTCCACAAGGACATCAAATGTGTTGACCGTGATAGCCGCACACGTTAAGATGTTGTTCAGACGAACTTGATTGATAGTTGGTTGACGGGGCATCTTAAAACGGATCATGGCACTTGGAAGTCAGCAGCTTTATAGTCTCAAAGGCAGCTTGGGAATTTTTGGTCTCATTGGCTAGTGTTTATCTTTCTTCTATGATACATGCAGAATATAGTGGTACCTGTTTTGTCCTAATATATCCAACCATATGTCCTTCCATCAGACTTTCATCAGATCTAACTGCCACCAAGTCAGAAGTTCTATCTCCCTAGAATACTTCAGTTGGTGCTTCCATGTTTGTTCCTTGCTGCCACTCATTGGTGACAGTGTGTGTTATCATGAAGATCAGCAAGATGCTCGAGGGCTCCCAAACAGCTTGGGATGCCTCGTTCCTCAGTAAAGAGTTGTGCTGCGAACAAGACGGATGGATCTACGCTGGTTCGTCTTGCTTCGCGCCTGTTGACCTCGTTACAGGCTTCATAGTGGTCATTCAGATACTGGCACGCCGCTGTGACTCTGTGAGGTTCCGATAATTCGAGAGGTAGGGACCCCGCGTAAGTCACCAGAAACCAAGTAGTTCACAAAACGTTGAGTGGGTGAGGTATTGGATTCCAGGAAACTAAAGAAGCTATCTACCACTGTCTACTTATATACTGTTCTACATCCCCACCTAAATACAATGCCTACACAAAAGGACAAGCCGAAGCCCACGTATTGAACAACGGCCGCAGCGATCCGGAGTGATCGCAGCGAAGCCGCAGTGATCACGGTCTGGAAATGTCCGTAGCCGCGATGCTGATGCAGGCCGCACGTACATCCCTTACATTCGCCCTTCAAGGCTTACTCCCCACAAGTTTTTCTTCTCGCGCTGTGTCTGGGACCCCAAATCTCCTTGTCTCCCATTCTTGCAACTCCCGCCCTCCATCCGGTGGCCTCGGTCCGAGTGAAAAATAATTCTCTGCGTGCCAACATACTGTACCATTACATTCAAATCGACAGTCACGCATCACGCGCCCCCTGTCGATATCGAATTTTGGTTGTGGTCACGCGTGACGGAGGCCCGTGTCGAATAGGTCCAACGGTTTGTCACGCCACCGAAAAATCGTGCAAAACAGCGTAAAAAATCACTGCAACTCCCTACCCTTGCTGAATGCGGTTTAAATGAATTTCTGGACCATTGTACCTGCAACTCTGAAATTTGAGTGCATGGTTGGGTTTCTGGTTTAAAATCACCCTAAAGGGGCCTGCAAAAAGAACTGGAAATAAAATACCAACCAGGGTTCAACACATTGTGCAAAAATTTTGGTGCTATCCCAAGAATTACCTTCAACGGAAGGGTAGGATCTGCGGTTGACATCGAATTTTTCCCCTTGTCACGCACCTTTCGGGTAGCTGTCGAATTGTCGAAATGGTTGAACCAGTCACGCGTCACCCCCCCCCCCCCCCCCCCCTGTCGATTTGAACGTAATAGTACAGTAATACTTGCCTTTGTAGGGCCATTGCTGTGCATGGCATGTACGAGGACCTTTTTTTTTCCTTCACTTTTCCCACACCATACCTGAGATGCCCACGTTTCGATGGTGCTCAGTAAAGAATAATGAGGGAGC
The DNA here is from genome assembly GCA_029378385.1 of Mycena metata. Lineage (NCBI taxonomy): Eukaryota > Fungi > Basidiomycota > Agaricomycetes > Agaricales > Mycenaceae > Mycena > Mycena metata. Next base: position 24,234 of record JARKIB010000664.1, on the reverse strand, counting down.
AAGTATTTCAAGTCCATAGTGGCGCCAGACTGGGCCAGACAGCATTTGACTCAATTTAGTGACTCACATCGCAAATTCAAATATTATTTCTGTTGTAGGTTGTGGGGCAATCAAGTTTCAAGACTTGTCTGTCAGAGCCTCAGAGGAAATAAATGAAGCAGACATCAGGGTTAGGCACGGTGATGCTGCAGTCTGCTGCGGCGGTGCCAACAGGTTACCGAGGCGCCCTGAGGGTCAATACAATTGTCAACGGTCATAGTCCCGAAGGACGACCAAATTTGGTCCTGGGAAGGACAGCCCATCAGACTACTATGGGCACATTGAAGCAGGCAAAGTCAATGCCCGAAGCAAGAGAGACCAATCCGGAGCCAGGCTCAGCAGCATGACTCAGAGTGCATTGTTTGGCAAGCATAGTGGTAGGCGGTAAGATCAAGAGAATTGATTTCAACCCAACCACGGATCAGCGATCATGACCGGAACCGTAATTCAACTCAGCGTGTCGGCTCCTCTGATCCCGAACCGTGGCACACACGAACCGCAGTCCGGCTTAGTCCGGCTCGAGTCAAATTCCAGGCAGGGCAGTGAACACAGCCAATGGTGACAGATGTGACAATATGTTGGCCGAGCACGGCAAAGTAGCCAAATGTTAGAAATGAGTAAGATCTCCGGAGTTAGGTTACATTCCGTTGACAGCAGGTAAGTAAAAATCTAATAGCCATCAGGCTCGCAATTGTTCCCCCTTGTCACGCATTTTGTGGGTTGAGCAATGAATATAAAAACGAGGAAAACTTACGTTTTGTCCTCGTAACTCATTGCTTGAGTCTGAATCATCTTCTCCCGAATCCTCAGCAGATGACTAGAGATCGTCGGTTCCACTATCTTCCGGGCTCGAACTTGAATCAGTCTCCACAAAATTCGCCATTTCATCTTCGGTGTCCTGATCTGTGAATCGAGCAGCATTCGCCTCCATAGCTGCAGGTGAATTTTCATCATCCTCTTCACCTTCGCTTGCCGTCTCGACATCATTCGCCTCAACCTCCTCCTGTGTCTCTGGGCAATTTCGACTCAAATAACCCTTGACTTTGCAATTAAAGCAAGGACCTTCACGACGCAACCGATTGAACTCATCCTGTGGTAACAACACTCGTGTATTTTGGATGGTTTCCCGCATTCGCTTGCCCCATGTTGGTTCTTCCTCCCCGCTGGACTCCGCGGTCTCCGATTCTGCCAGGCCTTGCTCAAAATCATCAACACTCTTGTTCAACTCGGGCTCCGCTAAGTTGTCCCGGTCGCGCATGAACCTCGACGAATTATTGTGCTCCATGGCTGCTCTTTCCCTCTTCAGTGTCTTGTGGAAGCCTCATGCTATGCTGCATGCTTGACCAACTTTTTAATAGAGCTCCGTTCGGGGTTCAGCCCCTTTCCGATTAAATGTGGACGAAGATATCCCCGGATTCCCGTCCAGAATATCTGTGTGAGTTGCCGTTCTGGGAATCGAACAGCTAATGTCTCCAGGTCCCGTTGGAAGTCCCGTTGGAAGTCCCGTACGGCGTTCCTCCCTTGCCTTGCTTCAGTGAGTTGCTGCCTCAATCGCAACTTGAAATCCGGTGGGAAACAGTAGTTGAACAATCCTTCATAGACAGATTTCAAAGTCCAACTCTTCTGTCGAAGGGCAACATGCTTCATGAAGAATTTACTGGCGTCCCCGGACATGAAGTTGAATCAAAATAAACTTTGGAACCCTCGCTTTGCTAAAAGAAGGTTGAACCCAACCCAGAAAGAAAACTCAAGAAGAAAAAAAGCTGCTTGGACAAAAAAAAAACAGGACATGGAAAAAAAATTGAACCTACTTACGGAAACCACGAAAAAAACGCCGAAAAGCGAGAAAAAAAGGGCCCGAATAATAAATGTGCAATGTGACCGCCATGGAGCTAGGCCTCGTGTGGCGAGCTTGCCAGTTGGTAAATCTCGAAAACCATGGGCATGATCATTCGAGAAGTCTACAATAATGTAACAAACGAGGGGATTGAACTGATACATTTGCGGGGAACACTCGTCAAAATTCTCAGACCAGTTGATTTAACCGATTCAGGGGCGGATCGCATTCGCATGTCCCTCCAGAGGCCTTCTTCCTCTACGCAGCAGCTGCCAGGATCCGTGGGGACCTTGATTAGTGATGTTCAGGGCCCTGTGTCAAGCCCGCAGCCCGCCAGACCAAGCCCGATGAAGCTGGAACGCATTCACTTGCGCCCTTGTCCAAGACTGTGGGTAATCTAAAGGCCGCCAACAAAACGACTTTGATCCTGTCAGAAGACCTATTCAGGTCCGGGGAGTCGAACTCAGTCTAGCGAGTGTAACTGGCACGGTCATTGCGAGAAGAACTCGGGGTGCGCCGTACACCACACCTGATTAGTGGTGGTGGTAGGATTGGGGCTACGTTAAATGGTAATTTCCTTTTACTCGTACCGCTCATCCCTCGCAAGTACTAGGTGTAGGATTGGGCGAATTTTCCGAGTGCGTTGCTTCTTTTTGAGTCTCAGACTTGGAGTGTTCCTATTTGTGGGGACTACATGGAGTGTGCTATACCTTGAGTATACCAATGCGCGATACAAACTTGAACGCGCAAGTGACCCTGAAGTAATTGATCGATTATTCCCACGGTTCAGCCGCCAATCTACTCACAATTTACAAACGATATCTTAAGTGACAGTGAATCTGAACGTTACTGAGAACCTAACGGCCGCTGTGAGGGCCTGAGCCACCTGCCCTTTTTTGTACCTCCCTCTCGACCCAGCACCTTTCTCTTGTGTTTTTTGCTCATACGTCGACCCTCCACGTTCACGGCCGCCCTCCTTCCATTCCAGCTTCCAGCGTCCTGCAGCAGCCTCTCACCGTCCCCGCCGGCTCTGAAAATCTTATCCTCCCACACGATGCTCCTCTTATCCTTCAACACCGACGCCGCCTCACCCGCTTCCTACGCCTGCGCACCCCCGCATCTGAAATCGGAATCCGACGAATCTGATGTACGCGCAATCGCCGAAGAGGTGTGATGATATCCAATCGATCCATCGACTCGTGCGTCGATCAGGCGGACGCAGGGAGCGGGAGCGGGAGCGGGAGACATGCAGGAGGGGCCGGCAGCGGGCAGCGGTGTGGGATGCCGCAATACGCCGCCGGCGGAGACGGGTGTGTGTATGATATGAGCTATCAACATAACGCAGCTTTCGTACCAAGCTCAGTTTGCGTAAGACAATCTGGACCGTGGGAGGAAATATTCGACTTTGCGTACCGATATGAAGGTTATCGTTCATTCTCGTTATTTACTTGCTCGATGATAAAGTCTTAGAACAATGTCATTAAACTGGCTACATTTGCCCCGTACACTACCACCCATTGAATTGGTCGACCGTTCCCACGGTTCAAATGTTCATTGATCCATTGAAAATCTCGGGAAGCAATTGTGGATGTAAATGAAAGCAATGACATCCTCTCTGAAGTTCTGAAGCCCGGAAGAGAAGACAAAACGGTTATACTCAATTCCATCATTTGGGCGCGGGGAATTGAACCCCGTTCGGCGAGATTTAATCAAGATTCGGGACACAGGAAGGCTCGCGGTGTAGTTTACACCACACCCGATTATGGGTGATGTGGGTTAGTTTGGTTAGTGGGGTGACATTAGATAAAAACTTGGGTTGAGCGGGTGATCGCAGTGGTGCTTCGGGAAAGCTTAAAGTGGAAATTATACCTTAAATGCTTGACTGAGGTTCCCACGGTTCAAACGTCACCGCCCTGCACTTGTTGATCCATTCAAAATCTCGGCGAGCAACTGCGGGGGTAAATGAAAACAATGCCTGACTTCGTCTCTAAAATCATGCAGAGAAGAGAAGGTAAAGGTTTATACACGACCCCGTGATCATTCGGGCGCGGGGAGTTGAACCCCGTTCGGCGAGTTTTAATCACGGTTCGCGGCACAGGAAAGCTCGCGGTGTACTGTAAACGATATCCGATTATGAGCGGTGTGGGTTAGCTCGGTTGGTGGGACGAAAGGTTAGGGCGACCCGGGACCGGGTGATTTCGAAGCTTTCACGTTGAACGTTGAAGGCCTAATTCGTGGGAATTAAGTCAAACCTCAAGGCATCGGGGAATGCACTAAAAGTAAGTAATCGTGCATCTAGATGGCTGGAAGACACAAACAAACCTCGCTCCTCTATTCGGACGCGGGGAGTCGAACCCCGGTCTCCGAGACTCTTTAAGTAGGTCAGATCACTCTCGCCAGCACTCGCGGTGTTCCGTACACTGAGTCAAACTGGGTATGAATATTCGACGAGACGCAATATAACTAATACACATAAGTTTGTGCTGGAAACGCGACGGCGCAAGACGCGATCGATTTCGCGTACCGATATAAAGGTCGTCATCCTTAAGTTGATACAGTGAAATAGAAATCCGAACGAGTTCAACTTACAATCGCCCCGTTACACTGTCTGAACTGTCGGGAGATAATTTCCGTCGCACACATCTTCCCCAAGTCTCCGAAGTCATGATGTGCGTAGGATCTAGTTGGAATTCAAAACATAGTTCACTTGCTCAGACTGTTTCCCAACTCGAGATGTAACCAGGGATAATCTTTGCACACTGTTCTCATACATCTGTGTCGTAAAAAAGAGTTAATCTATGTCAGACTCAAACAGAGGCCCACCCTTGATCCTGTCTGGCATTCTGTCTGTGAGCGCTAAGATGAGGGGCTTATCAAGGGGAAACATGCTTTCGGATAAGACCGAATGGTCAGAGTCCGACACTTCAAGCCGGGCTACCTGGCTGGTGCATTCGGACCGACTAGATGTCCTATTCTCCACCTCTGGTTCGGTTTCTCTTTCACTGACTTCGTTGCGTCAGCCCGTAATCTCACTTGCAAAACGTTTTGGAACTAACCATCGCCGAAAATCATCCGTTCAAACTCCTTGACCGAGGGCAATGGCTGCTGTCCAAGGGAATGGCGGCGAAACCGGGATGTAGATGTATCATCCCAGTCCACAAGGGATTCAACTTTCGTCGTCTGGATGTCATCGCCCATGAGGCGTTCTATGACCTGGGACGCTGTTGGGCGTTGTTCAGGACTCTGATCCCAACAATCTTGAAGTAGATTCCAAAGGCCCTCCAATGCCGGCGTCCCAAAACACGAAGGTGGACGCGGAGGCCGACGACCCTGTAACACTGCAATAGCGACCGCGGCATCCGTGCGCAGTTCTGGGAATGGAGCCGTTCCTGTCAACAGCTGAACAGTATCAGCGATGACGGTGCAGAGTCGATCAGATAGTGAGCACACCTCATACACAACGCACCCGAAGCCATAAATGTCTGAGCTCTGGGTATTATTTCCTCCTCGGTGTAGTTCTGGAGACTGATAGCGCACTGTGCCTCCTTGTGTAGGTATAGATGAATCAGTAAATTGAATTGAGGCCACAGAAGAGATGATGGAGGCGAAGCCGAGATCTGCCAGACACGCCCGGCGTGAGGGAGTCACAAAGGTATTATCCTATGTAATCGTGAACCGACAGGGAAGTAAGCGGCGACAAACCGCTTACACCCTTCAAATCAGCATGTACAACACCCATGGCATGGAGATGCTCCAGGCCGAGCGCCACATTCAAAATCTAAGGAGACTCAGCTGAATCATATCCCACATCAAGTAAAATTCAATCACGTACAAGAGAAAGGAGGCAGTCGGTGCAGTACGTTTCCTTCTTCAAGAATCCCCGTATGTGGCCCTTTTCCATCCACGGCGAAACTAAGCAGAGCCTCTTCCGGAACATGTACAGGCCGTAAAATGGGAGGAGGTTGGGATGAGAGAGTTGCCGCCAAATGAAGGCTTCTCGACCAAAACCCTACGCAATGTCTATTTCCCATCACCGACAAAAAATCGTGGCGCAGACCTTCAATAATGTTTCGATATCTGATTCCTCGAATACCCTCATTATTTTAACGCCAACCCTTTGGCCGTTAAGTGACGCCATGTAGACATCGCCGAAGGTTCCACCTGCAACGAGTTCTTCGTGTTGCAGACCTGTAAGAATACAGCATCTGGGGTATAGCTTTGAGTCTGCTGAGAGCCTGATCAGAGCCTTGAACAGTCTGCGCCGATTTATCGTCGCCGATCCAAGGCCGAAAAAAAAATTGTACTATAACTTTTGGGAGGGTGTAGAAATGTTAGTAGAGGCATGTGAGAGGCCCTAGGGAGGGAGAAATCTCGAATTTTGCTTCCCACTCACCTCAGAAGGTGTTGAAATGATAATTTCAACCAAAAGTGCTTGGTTGGCGGTGCCGCCAAGGTGCCGGGGTAGGTTCAAAAATTTTCTGCAGGTCTAATCAAAGTCTTGTAGCACTTTAGATAGGTTTAGGAAGGATAAAATGTACCTCGGGTGTCAAAACCAAGTGGCGGTAGTTGTCCGAGGGAAGTTCAGTAGGTGACGGAAAGTCCGGAGGAAGCGGCCCGGCGCCAGGGGTGGGAGACTCCTTCCCGATATGGCAAGGGGGGGGAGTCCAGCCAAGGCTGAAAAAAACTTTTCGACCCCCCTTCCGATTTTCGAATCCCGACGTCCCTTTGTGTACAACAGTTTATCGTCGTGGAACAGCTTGTCCAGCCGTGCCATGATGTCGCGGATATTTGTATCTGGATGATTGAGTTGTGCATCGACGGCAAGACACACGTCTAAATTTCTTGCCCTGTGCACCGGGATCTGGGCAAGAAAAATGTGAATGTGCAAGGACCACCAGCGACCGAGACCTACCATACATCCACTGTACTTCAGTTTCGGCCTTTCCCGACGCCTGAATAGCCGAGTACTGAGAAAATGGAAATGCAGGACCTGCGGTATCCATTGTCAGGCTCCCGCCTTGAACGTCATTTACGATTTGGAGAGCCTGGTCGCTCCCTATGTTGATGTTATTGATAGTCGAGTTCGCGATCGAGAAGTAGCCGCTGGTAATGGAGAAATCGCGAGTGTGAGTAAAGGGCACGGGACTGCTAGGAGAACTGATCGTATAGACAGTTGAGTCTGAGATGTGGACATGAACCCTGCTAGCGAGCCATTGTTCTTCATCATCATTCTCCAACATGACGGGGATGCCAGTGTGCGCGATTGTGGGGGTTTACTGCAAAGGTGGGGAATCGTGGCAGTGGCGCACCGCATGTGCTGTTCCAAACTGTGACAGCCCGTCAACTCGGAGCCAAAAAAGGAATTTATTGCGGAACTGCCAAGCACTGCATTCAAGGGCTCCACAACTGTTGCCGTTTACTTCCGTTTATTTACCGTTTATGTAACCGTTTACATTTACCGTTTAGTTTACGGATGGCCGTAAACGGTTAATACTTTGGTAGCTGCCTGGAGGTTCGGCTTTACCATCCCCAAATAGTACTTGTCTTGTCATCGCTGCTTGGACGAAGACTTTTTCTTTGCACAGCTACAGAGAAGTAGGTTATTGTGCATTCTTGTTATCTACTTGTTACACTCACTAATTCAAACCACATTTGTCCGTTACGATCCGCTACTAATTTCCATCTCACACCTCTTCCTCAACATCGAATTGATCGAACGCTCTCACGGTTGAAATTTCATAGCCCTGGACGCTCATCGATCTATTCGAAATCTCGGCAAGCAACTGTGGATGAAAACAATACCATTGTCTCAAGCTCTGAAGCCCGGAAGGAAAAAAGCTATCCACGGTTGCCTCACACGGGCGCGGGGAGTCGAACCCCGGTCTGCGAGATTGGGGACAAATTCGAGGTTATCGCAAACGACGCTCGAGGGGTTCCGTACACCACGCCCGATGACGGGGATGTCCGTGAGTCTAATTGGGTACTATTCCCAGACCATCTTGGGCCAACGTTCGTGCCTCCGTAGGGTGCCCTTCCGATCCTAGAAGGTCAGTCTTTACTCCAGTTCAACCACCCCGAAGAACGAAATGAACAGAGTGTCCTTAGTTCTTCTTCGCAAGTCATTAGGCCAACCCGCTACCGCATCGCCCTGTGATGGGTGACTTCAGTCACCACGAATCCGTACACCGCGCGCAATTCAACGCACGGGCTGGGGCTTCCATAGATTTCAAGACTCAGTAAAAACATTCAGTTAAGTTTTCAGACTCATTATATATCTTGGTTTGTTTTGGCGATCACATATGGTACAATGATACATAAGCAAAGTTTTCATTTTCCTTCGCACCGCGAGGCTCGAATCATGGAAGTTGAACCAGAATTACAGCTCTTTGCGTAAGTAATGGCACTGCCCCTATTTTTAGAAGAAAGAGCATTTTGAACCCTACCGGGTTTTAAGGTCATTACTCCCTCATTTCTGAACGGATTGACATAATTCTGGGTGCATTTGAGAGTGGGTAAGGTGGGCCTTCCATTCATATCCATTTCCACCCCCAACTCCCTAATTGGCAACCCTTAAATTCACACCTTTTGATTCAACCACAATTTGTGAATTGAAATAACTTCATGGTTTCTCATTCAATTTACTTGTCTTGTGGGGCCATTGCTTTGCAGGGCATGTACGAGGACTTTTTTTGTGCTGAATATTTTCTTTGACTTGGAACTCAACATCGAACTCAAGAGGGAATCGGGAGTCGAATATTAGATAGGGGGTCAATAAGTTTTTTTCAGCCTTGGCTTAACCCCCACCCTCATTCTATATAGGGAAGGTCCTCTCTGGCTCTAGTGCCAGGGTGTTCTGCCCGGACTTCCCGCCGCCCACCACACGCGGTTCAGACAATTACTATCACCCGATCTTAATACATATAACCCTTCATAGGATCATCTCAAGTGCTTCAAAGGGTTCAAATGGGCTCATAGATATTTTTTCAAGTGGGGCTGCCGCCCGTTGCCGTGACGGGCACGGCCGTCGGTCCGTCGATTCGGATTTTTAAGCTCTGACGGTACGCGGTCAACGGGTCAACCAGGTTGAATTATTTAGGTGTTCTGTTTGAACGAAATGTCAGTTCTACATGATGTATCATAGTACTGTAACACCCATTTGAGTACTCGCTGCTTTTTTGGTTCACCATTGACCTGTCTAGTGCACTAAACAATTGTTTCAGTCAATATATCTGGTCTTTCCCAAAGCAGAATGAAGGTACGGCAGTCTCGGCAGCGCTCAGTACAGCTCCCCTAGGTCTCAACAGTTTGGGAAAAGCTCACAATGAGTTGAAGGTGCATGAAAGTAGGATTTGAGCCCAAAATATTATCATACACCCGTGTACCGTTGCCTTGCCGTTACGGGCCGTCTTTCAACGGGCCGTTTTTGGACGCGCAGAATCTCCGGCGGAACGGGCACGTCCGTCGCAACGGCAACGGACGGGGGCCCCACTTTTTTTACCCTACCCTGGGACCACCTAGTACCTACACTGAACTTGGCTACAATTTCAACACCTAAGGTGAGTGGAAAGTAAATCTGTGTGTATATCACTCACTTGAGACTCTCACATACCTCTCCCAGCCTTTTTCCTCTCTCCCACAACTTATACTAAGAAGGTTTTTCGGCAGAGCTCTCCCCACGTGCGAAATTTTAACGCTGATTCTGCCTTGATTGAACTCAATCTAAGCTTTGGTTGCTGTCCTTCAGGCTTGTGCATCCATCAGTGTCGCTGGAGTTCCGAACAAGCTTTTGAGTTGAATCTTGGGTCTTTCCGAAAGCGGCGTGAAGATCCGGCAGCCTCGACTGATTCAGCATCTTCCCGATATATCACAGCAGTCTGAGGAAAACTCAAAATGTGTTGACAGTTGGCAAAGGTAGGCCAGTGTATACCAGGCATTTGGCATCAGATACTGCTCTGTGTAGAGTGTGCCGTCGTCTTGCCGTAACGACCCGTTATTCAACGGACCTCCGAGATCTCTGACGGAATAATACGGCACCCGTTTAACAGGTGCCGTCCCACCGGCAGACTGCAGTAGCCGGCAGCCCGAGAAACAAGTTTTTCTAGCGTGGATCCACATACATGCATCAGAAGCACATTTTGTAACTGTCACACAAAATTTATCAGGCCCAACGGATGCAGGATGCACCTACTGTAATTGCAGATATTCTGTGCTGACCATGAGGAGCAGCTGACCCTGCAAGGTAAGTCAGACTATTTGTTCCCACATCGTGACGACCCCGAAATTCATGCCGGGGATGACGCAAAGTACCCGGCAAGCCTCGGGGTTTTTCGGAGTCCAGTGTGAATTTACACGCCGGAATTTGTGCCGGGATAATGCAAGACACCGGCAGGCATCGCCAGTGTGACTGATGTGACCATATTGTTGGCCGGAGACGGCAATGTATGAAAAGCATACAAAAAGTTTGAAAACCCGGAGTTAGGCTACATTTCTGACTGATGGCAGGTAACAAAAAATGTAGGGGTCCCCGGAGATATGCATTCTTATTGATCCCTCAAAGTCACACTTTGTGGGGTAAAGAGGAATACAAGAACGATGACTAAAGTTTTAGTCCTTGTAACTTAATTCCAGCCATGGTGGAGTCTATGCATGGAGCCAATTGTCCTAGATAGTGCAGATTGTGTGAGGTTTGCACCGCACTTGGGTTACATCGTGTTCAACGGAAAATTCCGAAAGGCATGGGAACCTCGGTTGTCTTGGTCAGTGTTGCAGTTAAGGGTTAAGGGTTAATTAAGGGTAGGCCTTAATAAGGCCTTAACATTAACCCTTAATTACTGGCTCAAAACATGTTAAGGGCATAATAAGGGTATGCTAAGGGAGAATGATGGCCCATCACTCAGGCCAGAAAGTTATTGTGAAACGCTACTGGGTCCTTCTAACTGAGGAAAACATGGCCCTGGTGTCAGTTTCAACTCAGTCTTCCCTGTTTATTTCAATGATGGGAACATCCATTGTAGATAGGTCAATAATTATAGCTTTGATTGGGAAAAAGTCATTTACCTGGGGAGAAATGAGGAAACTTTTGGTCTGGGATGAGAAAGAAGTCAATGGTAGGGTGCACACATGTAAATCTGGCACCATTTCAACTCTGTGTGTCTTCGTTTGCGGAAATTTCGGTAGATTTTCCCGTTTAGGAAATTAAGCCTTATTAAGGGGCACCCTTATTAAGGTACTTAAGGGTCCTAAGGGCTTAACGAAAAATTTTACCCTTAATAAGGCCTTAATCCGCAACACTGGTCCGACTCTTGGTACGAAACTATGATGTTTTGTCCATGAAACCTTGGCTGGACTTCCCCCTTCAATATGGACCCAGTTTGACATAAATTGAATGGGAAATGAGCAAGTATTGTGGTTTCCAATTTGGGATTGGCACCACAAAGGCCAATTTTTGGCATAACTGAAAACACTGAATTAGAGGGCGAGACCCGTAGCAATTGAAAGCCCACCTTACCAGCTCTCCAACCCACACAGAATTATGTCAATCTGTTCAGAAAAGAGGGAGTAATGAGCTCAAAACCCAGTAGGGTTCAAAATGCTATTTCTTCTAAAAATAGGGGTAGTGCCATTACTTACGCAAAGAGCTGTAAGTTGAACGCCGAGCGGCCGAATATCTCCGGCAGCACGTGCTACATCAACCACCGCTTGCCACTTGCCACTCGCGCTCATCGTCTGGATTTAGCGTTCCTTTCCCGGGCCTTCCATACTGCCGGAATGAAGCTTGAATTACCTCCGGAGGCCAAACCGAAAATCGAGACGGAATTCAAGCCATTTTCGCCGGGATTCAAGCTTGACTCTGCTGAGGAAAAAGTCTTTCAGGTTTCGTTCTGGCAACCGAGCAATTTCTGAACCCCTTGCCTTCTAGGTCAACGATAACCTCCATCGCGCGACTGAAGTAAGTATTCGTCGAATCCTCTAGCCCTTCACGCAAGCTAACCTCCCGCTGACAGAACGACCGCAAAGAAATTGGGAGCTTCAAAGTTGAGACCAAATCAGAGGGGGGCTCCTCAGTAAGACAACAACACCTGCATATCTCTGCCGTTACTAAACACTCCTTCCGACACAGGTTGCCAAGGTCGAGGAAAACGCCAATGTCAAGATCGACTGTAAGCTCGAAACCTCCAAGATCGAACACAAAGCAGAGACGACCGTGGTAAGAGAACTTTTTGGACGCGCTTGGTTTAAATCCTGCACGACTCTCCAGACTCCGTCTCTGATGGTCGATGGTGACACGATTGGAACGTTTAAGGTCCAGCGGAAACTGGATGATGTCTCCTCGGTGAGATTTACGCTGCCATCGCTCTCAATATAATTGCTCACCCCACGCTCCGCTCGTCAAGGTCGAAAGTCAGGCTCCACCATCCACGCTGCCACTCCAGGGCCTCCTTGCGGATGAGGTGCTCACAGCTTGTTTCTTTCAATGCGATGATTGGGTCGTAACTCATATTACTGTTAGAAAGTCGATGCAAGTGTGGTCGTACGTGACCCCCATAGCCTCATTCTATTGGGAACTGGTTCCCCTTACATCCCTGTTTAGGACCTCGAGACAAGTTGCACTCAAATTGTGAAACTCGAAGCGGTCAGTATGCATTTACCCTTGGCTCTGGTAAAGACACTGATGACTCAACGGCATGAACCCCACAGAACGATGAAGGACTCGAGGTCAATCTTCACTCTAATGCCAGCTGGGACCAGGAAGAGAGTCTGGCTACTCTCGCATTGACCCCTTCAAGCGAACGTGGGGAGGTATGTCGCTGGCGAATTTATCGCCCCTTGAACTCATCTCCCGAATAGTCCGCGCGTCCGGCACCCACTTCCCACACAGGTTTCACAAAAAGTCTAACACCGAGAAAGGTGAAACGTGAGATTGAAGTTGACGAAGACATCTTAAACACGCCGGCGCCGCGCAAACGCCTCAGACTCATGGAGGCCGTGGAAATCACAATCTCGGCTAGATTCATGAACACGCGAACCGGCTCTACCGCACTTGATCGGTCTAAACTTCTAACGCCCGCTGTTCTGGACCAAGTCAAGAAACTTTCGAATGTGTGCCGTCGTTCAAATGACTACCCCTGCTTCTGCTGATGATGCATCTTAGTCGATAGTCAAAGTGAAAAAGGAGAAGGAATTATCCCTCGAAAGCGTTGTATACCGTCTGAACGCGGTAGGGCTGGATTCCTATCCAATCTCACTATCGGACGAGATCAAGAGGACAACCTTTGAACGCGCCTGGTTGTCGAAGCACTACGGTGGCGCGCCGCAGGGCGGGTCTCCCTCGATCGACCGCAAACAATTTAAACACGACATGGTCTTCCAATTCTTTGACTACGACTTCAATCCACATTTACCCAAGAATCCTGGTGACCCCGGTCTAACCTTTTATGGTGTCGGTGAAGCAGACGAGTGGGGCCCAGACCCGGAGGACATCTTCGTAAGGCTGAAGCCGAAGCACTGGTTCTACATCGGAATGTATCGCATGTTTGTATCCAAATTGCTGACGGCGGAGGAGTGGACGCAACAATCCACCGCGGTACGCACCCTTTGTCACTTGATGACTCCCGTGCTCATAGCGTCCAGTTTAAAAATCTCTGGTGCAGAACTATCCGGAAGAGCAAAGGCAAAGGGTCGAGGTCGCTCCGTATATTGGCGCATCTGTGTCGCCGTCTTGGACGTGAACCCACGGCCGCGGAAAGGAACAAGGCCTTGCATTCAGGTAACGACCCCGACATCGAACTTACCAACGCCGACATTGAGGCCGGCTTCCAACGCGGGACTGTGGTTGGTTTTTCCTTCTCGTGATTTCTTCGATTGATAACACTGATGATTCACAGAAAGTCGCAGTCTGGGCGATGAAATGTGTCGGATATAGAGACGATTTACAGAGGAATATTGCGGGCAGGGTGCCAACCGGGTGGGCACACCCAATAAGGCAAAATCTCCCCATATGGGAAAAGACTCCCTGAAAATACATAAATCAGTGGTACAAAAAGAATCATGGAATTGTGTGTCGTTTTGCTAGCATGAAAAAAAGCACTGAAAGAACTGCAATCAGAATCAAATTTTAACTCAGCCTGTTGCTTCACAAATGACCAAGTGAGGGTTGGAACATTGAAAGGGAAACATTCAGATGTGGTTTCCACCCTGCCGAAACAAAGCCCTTTCAAGATGGCCGCTGATATATTCCCTAATGCGGCAATATATCAGCAGCCATCTTGAAAGGGCTTTGTTTCAACGAGTACAAAAGCACTTCTGAATGTTCACCTTTCAGAGGCCCTTTGCAAATTAGATGATTGAAAAGAAATTTAGACCGTCTAAAATGTGGTCTGATTGAGGCTCATTCAGAGTCCCTTTCTACAAAATTGAAGAGACAAAGAATTCCGCTATTCCTCTTGTACAACTGATTCATCCATTTTCAGATAGCCTTTTCACGTATGGGGAGATTTTGCCTTATTGGGTGTGGGGAGCGAGAGAAATAATTGATTCAGACACAATCACGATCGACAAATGAGGTGGATCTAGATACACACATTTGCTGCACAAGGTTACAAAATCAATTCGCGGTAGCCACCTGGATTTGGAGGGGATTGAAAAAAAGATAGACCAAGAAATTCGGTGGTGTTAATAGACGGTTTCAAAGCAAGAGTGCTTGTGCTCTGAAAGCTAATGTTATGCTGGATGGCACGAGTAGGTTAGAACACGTACGAGGCCAATCTGCCTTCTGATGCTCTAGTAACGAAAGGTCAGGATAAGCAGTCGATCCTCCCAAGTTTCGTATTACCTTTGGAACAATAGGTCTGTGTCTCGCAGCGCCCGCAGCCGAGACGCCCCTTCTGTTTACCCTTCTGCCAGCAATTGGTGCCGTAACCACCACAGGTTACCCAGGGCATCATCTTGCCAACGGCCCCGAGCATCTTGTCGCTTGTGAGTTGTCCTCTGAGGAAGAATTCCCCGCTACAAAGGGTATTACCAATGGCGCTTTGACTTTTTCGACGCAACTTACTCGCGGGCGTTCCGAAAAACAGACTGCAACATGTCGGTTCGTCAAGAACGGCGAGACATGACGCGGGGGTCCTACCTCAAGTTTTCGCGCCCTCATGTCTGGCATGGTACCCGGCGGTACATCTATTTTCATGAGCTCGCCTTCGTAGATGTCCTGAATGGCCGACAAGACCGCGATCAGCTTGTTTTTCGTTGCCTCCCCGAGGGGCTCGACGTTCCGATGGTAGTGGTCCGAATCTGTAATATACAGTTCAGTTACACGATTAGAAACCAACCATCACGACGCACAAACCATGAGGAAGACTAGCATTACAATGGAGCTTTCCATACCCTCCACATTCTTCTGCGTCATGGTTAAATGAAGGAATTCGACCGGATGGATATTACCGCGAACTCACCACATCGACGGCGAAGTCTAGACCAGCAACACGCTCGCCATGTATCCGATAAAGGTCGCGGCCCAACGCGCCCCGCATAAGTTTAGCGAAGTACCCGGAATCGAGTAGCATCCGAAGCATCGTCGCATACGGTGTGATAACGTCGGGCACGGATTTGTAGGCCTCGACGAGCAAGGGCAGGAAGCGTGCGGAGAAACTAGCCTGTAAATCCAAGTTGCAAGCCGCGAGTCGTGCCAAGCAGGGAGCATACCGTTACTATCTCATCCGAGCCGTCATCCAACGTTTTCCGGTATGTTTCGATCACCTGCATCCACGATTTACACGAATCCGAGAGGAAGAGAAAAACTGAGCCACTGGGCGCACTGAACCTCTTCGGCAAAACGGGGAGCATCGGTCGCGCCAAGGAGGGGTAGGGATCCAGTCAAACATAGCCGTTGAGCGAGGTGGGTTGCCACTGGGTGGTGCGTCGCCGGCATTGTCGCGGTAAGAGAACAACGCAATTTAGCGACAGTACCGGCACGTGACGGCGTCGCGTTCAGGAAGCGAGCACCAAACACGAACAAGCAAATATTGTCAACGATATATATCGTATGCGCGGGAGGATGTACAACGTAAGGGTATATATGCAAATTTCAAGTGTAAACAGTGAAAAATAACTAGAATTTGGGTGTTGTTCTGCACTTCTGATCGGACACCGATTAAAACGAAAGAAGTCCAACCGAATTTCAACTTGAAGCGGCGTTGTAGAGTAATTTTGACGTGAACTACTTAAATTCCAAAAGCCCCACTACACCTGGATTCAATGAAGGTGTGCTCGAGTCGGCGACTGTCAGCATCATATATTATTTTGGCCCTTCCGACTAAGTATCACTACATTAGGTTGTTTTTGACGTTGCATTAGTCGTACCACCGTTCGTGGGAGTAGCGAGTGAGAATTCCAATTCGTATTCCATCACCGAATCGACCTCATTACGAGGAGTAATCTGGAACCGTATCGGCTCGATAGCGGTGGGACCGCACCTGCGTCTGATGGCGGCCGAGAATTAGGATTCGACGCCACGATGGCTCCCGTTCGATTCGGGATCGAGCCATTCGCGGATGTTTGGCTAGGTTTTCCTTACTGTACAACTCTATCCTACAGGAACTCCAACGTTTACACCTGACGAGGTCAATTGATATACCCAGTAGTGGGTATCCAATCGAGGCACGGGGAAGTCTCTTGACACTTTCCTTTTCGAGGTCAGCATTGGAATAATTTCAAGGAACATGCGGCCAATCGCTTAGTCAATCGGTGAACACTTCGGGAATAGACAGCGTCCCAGAGACAAACTACGTCGGCTCGATACGGGTTGAAAACTGCGCCGTTAGCGCCATAATATTTGCGGACATGTTCGCACTCGGCAGGCTCCACGAGCGCTCTTCCTCTTTGTCACCTTTGAGTCCGGGCGCACCCCGAACAGACATCAGGCTGAACCGCGTCTACATTCTTCGGTCAGAATTTTTTGCAACCGTGCAAACATCTCGCCGGCTTGATCGGCAAGCCAGTAAACGATCCAACTCGGAAATTACTTAGAATCCTGCCACCTTCGCGCCGGCCGGGGTCGGCTTTCGAGCTTCAGCTTCGCGTCAATGCACTCTGGCTTCATTGCGGTTCGGCCCTACAGTCTCCGGGTTTTCTATGGAGAAGGCCTAATTCTGCAGCCTGAGGATGCAGCAAGAAGACCACCTTGAATTCTCTGCGGCTCAGTGCCGCTATATGCGAGTGAAAAATGTGGGACTTTGGTTGATCAGTATTAGTGTCGCTGTGATACGCAGAAAAAAATCACCTTCCTCGACGAGAGCCCATAGAAGCCAACTGGCATACGCTTTCCGGACGCGGGGAGTCGAATCGGGGAACCCCGAACTGCCAGTTACCGGTCGGCTTCTTGCCGAGCTCGCCATATTCTGATTTATTCGACACAGAAAGCAAAAATGGGAGGATACAGCTTTTTGAGGCCATAGAGATACCTCGGCATTCAACTGACCATTGGTACCTCTCATCAAAGACTTTGTTCTCTCGTTCTTGATGGCTCGCGCCGGTCAAGATTCTGAGCAGGAAAGTCCACTAAAAGAGAGGTAAATGGATGAGGAATTCGTCAACATTGCACTCACAACCAAACAATTTAACGCTGCACAGAATGTTCAACTATGGGCTTATTGAGGCCGGCCGAGACTTCGGCAGGAAATGTGGAGATGTCGAGTACCCCAGTACAAAAATGACAAACCCTCTTAGTTTATGGTAGTTCAAATCAAGAAATCTCCAAGGCGATCCTCGCACAATCCTCCGGGGAAAGTGGTGAAGATGTTTAAGGGGGTTTATCATTAGAAAAATCAAACATTTCCTTGATGGCCTGGGGTTTAAGCATTGACATCACCCAGTCTGAGGTTGGATATTTTGTATGGTTTGAAACTGGTGACCGCACGAAAGGAACAATTCCTTACATGCCGGCAAACCACACTCCTACAATTATCATCGCAGAATGTTCCTAACTTTGACGGAACCTTCCTTTTCTGCCATGGTTTTAACTTTCCAAACTTGCCAGACCTGAGCAATGATGTTCATGTTGTTCATCAAAAGATATATATTGTTCGTGTCTTGAGCTTGTTTCGAGGTACTCGGTTTCCATCTTTGCTTCTCTGTTGATTCTTTAGATCTACCGCGGCAAGTCGTGAGATTGTGACCGTGAGCTCGTCTACGGGGTGATGGAGGAGTCCAGGGACCGTAGTGTACATTAGTGCATGTACACTCAGATACTTCCTGGGCCCCGGCGTTCCTGAGCGGGACCGGCCGTGTAGTTCTACCTACCTACCTACCTACCTATCTGAGAAACCGGGTTGCCCATTAGATCCCCACCGGTCCGCAGGCGACGACGGTTAGGGCCCGGTCGCTATTCCGAGACCATTCACGCTGTCCAAGCAGTCAAAAGTGACAATCCTGGGCAATTCCAGGGGGTGCGTGACTCCAGGCGTATACGGCAGTTCGATATAACAGACATTCGGTGATGAGAGCAACTGGGTGATGTATCAAGACCGCTAAGTTAGCACAAGGCCTGATATATCAGCGCAGGTTCTTACCGCTTATAGCGCCGCCCGCGGGCGCGGATTCGCGCCCACCGCTGGGCGCCCTTCCGCCTCAATTGATGCGACAAATACAGCGCTTTGGCGCTCGGCGATAGATCCTAAAAGAGCCGCTGATTGATGATGTTTACACATGTTATAATCAGCGACCCTTCTTCCTCCCCTTCGCCCCGCGGGCTGGCCCCGGCTTCTGGGGCACCTACCAGCCCCACCGCTGCTCTCATTCGCATCTCTGCTTTCCTTTACCCTCCCTGAAGCATCCCCAGCTTCTGAATTGGCCTAAATCCTCCGGCGTTCCCCTCGCAAAAATGGCCTCCCCGCAGCCCGCTTCCTCCATAAAAGCCGCTGCCCCGCTCCGAATGCTTTACAACTCTAGACCCATCTGCCCTCGGTCCATGACTCCTACCCCCCCGCTCCGTGGCTCCTCAAAACCTCTCTGGCCTTCGTCGTTGGGCTCGGCAGCGCCGCCGCACATTACGGCTCCCACCCCGGCTTGGGCGCCTGCCCTGCCCTGTCACTCGAGGCGGATCGACCTAGGGTCATACCGGACCGCTGCCTGTATGCTTTGATGTCTGCCTGGGCGTTCTAGGGCACCCAGCTTGCTTTTGATCCCCGCCCCGCGTTCCGCTTGCATTGCGCCGCTCGTTAGCACGGTAAACCACTCCCTCCTCTTTCACAACACTGACATCTTCCCCTAGTATTGTGCGGCTGTCTGGTACCCTCTGTATCCATTCCACAAACCCCACCGTCCTCCTCGGCGCCCCCTTGCCCGCCTCATGGGCCCTTTCTCGGGCGTCACGTCTCCCGCAATCCCTCGCATCCCGGTATCCTCCTTCCTGTGGGGTTGTTGGCCACGTATCGCGCCACTGCCCGCCGCATTACCGTATTTTTGCCCTTTGCGCCTTGAATTCACTATTTCTCTGCTTCTCGGAGCTTCTTCACGTCCTTGTTGCATCTTTCGTGCGAGTAGTTAGTGTCTGCCACCGTCGTGTTGTGTATTCTAATTAATTTTTTTTTTTTTTGGTTTGACGTGCACAGTTATTCTCCGTACTCAGAGATCCCGCGACGGAGACTTGAAAACGGTTGTTTGGCACATCGGTTGTGCGACCGGTTCGCATTTCGTAATCCTGTTTTGCAGTGTCGCTCGTTCGAATCGTGCAAGGATCGTTTTTGAATCCACAAAGGACATAGGTTTTTTCTTTTCTTTTTACTCGCAAGTCACCCTGATATATCACCGTTCGCTCACTCACAATCCGATTTCAATTCAAATCCGTTGAGATGGGGAGCATATCATATTTCAAAGATCATAACTACGGCATATACTGAGATTCAAATGTACTACGTCAAGTCTGTAAAAAACATCGCCAAAGGTTGCGTCGAAGGCCGGTTGAGTAGTCGCGGAGGGGCACTGGTTGATCAGTGGTGGGGTGGTTGAGCACCGTGCAGGCGAACGCCGCAACAAGTCAAGGGAGATTAATTTTTACGTCTGTATCGGGGTGAGCAAAACGGCGTTAGAATATACGAGAGGCTTACTTTTTCGTCGCGCCGGTGGATTGGGTGTCGGCCTTCCTCTTCCCGCCCGAGACCGCCATCTTCCCATTCTGCAGCGCCTTCAGCATCTTCGCGTCGGCCTCACGCGCCCTCACGTCCGCCGCGGTCAGGCGCATGCCTGCGACACGGACCTCTGTGCCATCCGCGTTCTTCGCCGGCTTCCGCGCGCGCGTCAGGACGACGACGTGCGCACCGTCAACATTGTCCTCGATCCAGCCCTTCGCGGCCTGTTGTTGGCGCGCAGCCGCGACCTTGGCGGCTTCCTGCTTCCGCTGGTGCTCCGCCTCCTGTGCCTGCATCGCCTTCTCCCTCGACCTGATGAGCTTCGTCAGCGCGGGATTCGCGCTAACGATGCTGTGGATGACGGTGGGCTCCGCCGCCGGCGCCGCATTGGTGACCTCCCCGAGCGCTGCATTGAAATGGTCGTCCAGGGTATCGTGTCTCAACCCTGGACCCATGTCTCTCATGCTGCTCGCCACAGGGTTCGCGTTCGCCCACGCGCGCTCCACCGCCTCGCCGTCGTAGTGGACGACAGAACGCGTGGGGTTAGTCGAGGGACGACCCCGTCCACGCCTGCTGCCGGTGGCGATGGCGGTCTGGTGCGCGACTCCCGCCGCGTTCTCCCTCTCGTCCGCCTTGGCGAAGGCCACCTTCTTGCCATTGGCCCCCTTCCCCTTCGTCGGCTTCCCCTTTGCGGGCGCCTTCTTTGGCGCTGCCACCGACAAACTCGTCGCCGGGCGCGTCTCAGGCGCGACGAAGGGCATTGGGGCGACGACGGGCGTGGTAATGGTGGGGGCGCTGGGGACGACGACATTGAGCTTGTCGCCACCGGCGGGCGCTTTCTTTGGCGCTGCGACCGACAAATTCGTCGCCGGGCGAGTCTCAGGCGCGACGAACGGCTTTGGACCGGCGAGGGGTGAGGTGATGATGGGCGCGGTGGAGGTGACGACGTTGGCCGCGGTGGAGGTGACGATGGGCGGGGATGCGGTAGTAACGACGGTGGACGCGGTGACAGTGGGCGCGGTGGAGGTGGGCGTGGTGGAGGTGGGCGCGGTGGAGGTGGGCGCAGTGGAGCTGGTGGAGGCGGTCGGGGAGTTGGCATTCATTTGGCCGAGCAACGATGTCAAAAAGAGGGCGGACTTGCTGGGGCCCTTTGGTGCCGTCGTCGTGCTCGCTGGTGTAAGGGACGACGACCGCCGAGGGGTAGACGGTGTAGAGGCTGCCGTCGACCCACGTACACTGCGGAACGCCTCAAAAAGTATGCTCGGCCTCTTGAAGAGCGAGGGCGTTGGCGTCGCATTTGTCGCAGGCAGCGGCGCGCTCAGCGGGAAGTTGAATCCATCGACGTTGACAGTCGCCACCGGGGACGTCGCTGGGGGGGCCGTGGCCGATTTGTACGCGGGGCGAGGACGGGGGCGGGAACTCATGGGGCCGGCGGATGGCGCCACGGTCATCGCCTCCAATACGGGGTCGATGGCCATTGTGGCTCCCGCAGGCATACCGCCGCGCTTGGTCTGCGCAATGGCGGCAGCAGCCTCGGGCGACAAAGGCGCAGTCATCCCCGCGGGCCAACGTGGGTCCGGCGCGTCGACCTGCTTCCCCAAAGTCGCGAGGAACTCTTCGGCCTCGTGAAGTGCCGGTCCACGCGAGATGGGACTGCTCTCCGTATCGAAGGACGCAGCAGGATCGACAAAGCCAGCGGGAGAGCTGAAAGATGTTGTCAGTTATTTTTTCCCTGCTGCTGTGTATTAGACGACTTACGGCCCAAAGAAGTCGTCTGCGGAGAGTCCGTCAACATCCATGTCGTCGGCGGAGGTACTGGAGTCATTGGCAGCACTGAAAAGTTCGTTAAGTAAATCAATGAAAAGTGGGGCATTATTAGTGACGTACGGCTCAGGGGAAAAGGTGTACAGTCGTCCGAGATTCTCAGTGTCAATCGACATCTCCTCCGACGTGGACGAGGGAGACGGGGGGGCAGGCGTTTCTTCGACGACGGCCGGCGATTTTTTGGACTTGCGTTTCTTGGATTTCTTGGCAGCTGGTGCAGCAACGGCGGCGGGTATAGCAGCGATACGAGTGAGACGTGGGGCGTCGGTGGTGGCAGTATTCGTGGGCATAGAACGAGATGCGCATTGTTGGGCCGCTGAGGGGAATTTTTCAGTCCTGTCGTCCGCGTCCGAGCAAAAGAAGAGACTTACTGAAACACATTTGAACGAAACCTTCGAAGGGCTTGACTACATTGTCCTCAAAATTGACGCAGCACTGCTCGAAGTCGTTGCCAGAGGGAGTTTTGCCAAAGCAGATGCTGGAGGGAAGAAAGAAGTGTAAGCTTACGGAATGTCCAGAAAAGGAAACACTTACATCTTCAAACTCATCTCGCCATCCATCCGCGGGTTCGGACCACCAACAATCGTCATTCCAACCCACCCAGCGGCCTTGTACGCGGCCTTGTGGACGTCGGTGAACACACTATCCAAAGCATCGATACCACTGGTGGCAGATCAGCAAGATTGCACGACATACAAGAACGCAAACGAAACTTACTCTTGATACTCTGCGGCGGTCCTCTCAGCCCTGTTTTCTGCCTCCTCCTCTTCCTTCCTCAGCGCCGCCTTCTCCTTCTCGACCTCAGCCATCACCGCCGCCTTCTCCTCGTCGTTGACGTCTTGCCACAACGCACTGACGACGCGTGTACGCAAGCGCATACGCTGCGACCTCAAGGATTTTTTGAGCGCTTCGGGGGTCCCCGTGGACTCGTCGGTGAAGTCATCCGCCTCGTCGGGCTCGCCGGTGAGGGCGTCGTACCCTGCGTCGGTCAAGGCGAGCTTTACGAACTGGGGGTTGCGCCTCTGGAAGATCTCGACGGGCTGGTGGACGCGATGTTTTTTCGGGGCGGCAAAGCTGAACATGGTCTGGATCCTGGCAGCTGTCGACCCGCTCGCAGCGGTGGGCCCACCGCCGTTGACGCGGTTGACCTTGTTGCGCTGGTTCCGGAACCAATTTTCGAGTTTCTGTTCAGCAGGTCAGTATTACGCGTCTTCAAGAGAAAAGGACGCGTCACTAACATTCTTTCTTTCCTTGATAGCCGCTCCAACGGTCGCCAGCTCGTCGGCAGTGAGGGCGCGCGCGGTGGCGTCGGACGGGAGGGGGAGGCCGAGGGCGGCATGCTCGGGCCACTTGCGAACCCAGGCCTCGAGCATTGCCGGCCAAAACAGGTGCAGCTTGTGCTCTACCTGCCTGCGGATGAACTCGGCCATCCACGTCTGGAGCCACGCGATCTGCTCCGTCGTCGCCCAGCTTCTAGGTGCCATGGTAAGGTGTGGGGATAGGCGTTAGGGAGATGGTTGTGTGGGGTTGTGTGAGGGTTGGGGAGCGAGGTGGAAGTTGGGGAGCGAGGTGGAAGTTGCTGGGCAGAAGGGCGAGTTATGCAAACGATATACTGGCGCAGTGAAACAAGTTCAGATCAACAAACCCAGGTCCCTCGTATTTAAAGGCGCGTAATTTTTCACTATCTTGTAACAAGAAATACTCATATCCGCACAGCAACTGGCTACTTTGGGACCGAAACTATACCGTTTAGTGCCGACACACACCAAGTCGACCCAAAATTATCTCCAAATTTGTGCCGACGTGTTAGGTCCATTTTCCACGCTTCCAGTACCCTAAAGGGTCAATCTTTGGTGAACAACGACGCATGTGATGGTGCGGGTGCTTCCTTTCAGCTGATGGTTGTGCTTCCTTTCAGCTGATTGCTCATGTGGTTCCATCAGCGATTCCTTTTATTGCGCGACTGCGCAAAAATCCCCCCCTCGACGCCCTTCTTTTGGACCTTCACCTTCACCTTCACCGTTATGGCCCACAACCCCAACACAACCAACTCCGCCGAGCAGGAGATGGAGGTGTTGATCTCCCGGTTGACGGCTCTCTCCAAGTTAGGCTTGGAGATGACCCGTCACTGCATCGATGTCACTGGTAAGTCGAATTGGCCTCGTTATCGACAATGTGGCTCATATGTTGAAATCAGAGGCCATCCCCCGCGTCATTCGGGCTCAGGTTGATGCCCAGGTCGACGCTATCCTTGAGGGAGCGGCCAACGCAAGTGGTAAGCAATTTCTTATACTTATTTTATTTTGGCTCAAGTCGTGCGCAGTCGAACCGGCACCTGGCCCTACCTGGTACTCGACCCCCGCCCCCACGCCGGCTCAGATGGAGGCGCGCTACCCACCCGGCGTCAACGAC
>JARKIB010000663.1:0-44346 GCA_029378385.1 Mycena metata | reverse complement strand
GGGAAGACTTGTTTCGGTCAAACGGTTGAGCTAGCTCAGAGATTGGAGTTGTTTGTTGGGATAGTTGAGACCATAAATCATTGCTCGTGCACTCGGGAATCAAGCCAGCAGTCGCATACTACGGCTCGGAACCCGAACTCACTAGGAAGACGCGCTAGTCTTAGTGTTATAATCATAAGGGGATTGGTGTGTTGTGTTAGGTTTTAGGTGTGGTGTGTTAGTGTTCCAGCTAGCCCGCATCTTTAGCTTAGCTAGCCCCAATTCACTGTTAGCGCAGCTTGCCCATTTCAGCGGGTAGTGATGTCGCATAATGACCCGGAACCTGTATAGACGTTAACCGAGGACGGTTAATAGTTTAGTAAAGGGGAGAGGGCTGCTTACGATGAATACCTCAGCCAGGCACTGAAGACTTGTTAAAAATTATTTTCGAGAATTCAGCAGTCAGACAGTACGAATTGCAAAATAAAGCTTCTAGACGCGCAATTTGGAATACAACTGGAGCCGTTTTGTTTCATAAATTGGATTCAAGCCAAGGCAATCTCCCAGATGGTTAAAGTATGAGGCCACAAGCAAGTAGAGAGCACTGTATAACGAGTAGACATGTCTAGACGCCAAGAAGGGTGGTCTAGACGATGAAGTAGCAGCACTTATCCATGTCTAGACGAAGTGGGTTGTCTAGCCGATGATATTGATGATCGCAAACTGCCGAAATAACCGTAGTCAGAAGACTGATGGTAGCTCCAATTAGTGAAACGATCGGCGAGAACGCTTAGACCGATCCTAAGCGGAGAAAACTCAGCATGATGTTGTACCGGCGAAACTTGGTGAAAATGATGCGCAAGCCTAAGGGCCTGGGGGCAGAACGCAGGAAACTATTCAATAGGAAGGAACATGTAGTTGAGAGGACGGAATGTTATACCCGGGACCTAATGGCGCTAGCAAACATAGTAAGCTATGGGAGTAGCGAGTTAGGGAGGCGGAGTGTCATGATCTGACCAACCAACGCGGTTTATTTTGATGAAAAAGACATTGTGGATCAAGCCCAAACCCTTAAGCATCAATATCTAGCCAGCTAGATGGACAACGAACCGTCTAGACGGCCGATTAACGCGTCTAGACGGCACTGGGAAGCGTCTAGACAAAGCGTTGATACGTCTAGACGCGCTAGCAAAGCGTCTATACGGTGTTTAAATACGTCTAGACGGGCTTCAAAGTGTCTAGACGAGTTGCCTTTGCAAAAACTACACAAGTCAGAGTTCACACGCTTAGAATTCACACATAATTCAGCGTGAGGATTTTATTAGACTGCACTACAGGGACTAGAAGACAGGAGATTTCGATATCCTAAGCTTTTATGTCTACTAGTATGTAGAAAAAACAAAAACAACAGAGCGAGCAATGATGATAGCGATGAGTATATAAAAAGCAAGAAAAATGAGAACGCGCGCGCCGAGAGTCCAGGCCAACGACCACCCCCTACTCCGACTTCTTCTCAAATCCAGGGAACTTGTCGGGCGACTTGGGCGTCGAAGGTTTGGAGGAAGAGGCCTTTGGCGGCGACCCCGGACCAAGCAACAGTGGGTCGACGTCCCCGAACTTGAGGGAGGAGGCCGACGAGCCCTGGACCTGCGCGGGAGAGGTCGCGGCAGAGGGCGCCACCGTCACCGGAGCTGCACCGCGCGACTTCGAGACGAAGACCTCGGGCACTACGCCAGAGAGGTCGAGCGCGGGGTCCAGAGGGGCGAGAGACGCCGGTGCCAACGGGACGTGATACGAGTTGGTAAGGGAGTGGGGCTGCGCCTCGTCGTGTCGAAGCACGCCGGAGGTGGGGTTGGCTTGCAGGTGCTCCAACTGGCGCTGCTCCATCGACTTCTTCTCCATACCACGGCGCACCAGGTGCTCGATGTGGAGGCGATCCTCGGGGTCCTCGAAGAACTGGTCACGAGCGGCGTCGTCGAGTTGGTGCGAGGCGTTGGCGTAGACCAAGAGAACCTTGTCATTGGCGACGTGGAGGGTCTCCATGGCGTGAGCCAGGAGGCGGAAATGCAACTCGGCGTTGCGGCGAGCGTGAAGGGCCTGGATGATCGAATCGATGAACGCTGTCAAAGATGGTTAGTTTTGAAGGTAGAAAGCGGAAGGGGGCTTACCATCGGGCGACTGAGACATGTAGGGTCGAAGACGGTCAAGGAGCACAAGCTGCTCGGTGCCTTTGGACGCCCGAGAGCACTTGCCCCCGCCCTTCTTGCACGGCTCGCATCGAGGATTGCCCGGACTAAGCTTGCAGGGGATGCCGCGATTGTCGCAGCTCACGCAGCCGATGGGCAGCTCCTCCCAGAGCATGGGCAACAAGAAGTCCCGGATGAAGGCGTGCGGCGCCTTCTTCCAGGCAGCAAAAGGACGGGCAGAGCCTTCCAGCCATTCTGCAGAGCGTAACGGGCATTAGCGATCGTCTAAACAAGAAAGAAAGACAAAGCACTTACTACCAGGAGGAGCAGGGTCATCGTGCAAGGACGCGAGGAGCATCTCCTCGCGCGTCGATGGGCCGACGTCCTTGTCACTCTCTTCGGCGGCGATCTCTTTGAGCTTCTTGGGCTTGGAGCCGGAGGCCTTGGGCGGTTTTGTGTCCTTGGAGGGCTCGGGTGCATTCGCGCTCCGAGTCTTCCTGTCGGTCGCAGGCAGCTTGCCCTTGCTACGCGGCGTCTAGACGAGGGTTAGTAAAGAGAAAAAGAGGAGCAGGAGGTGTACGTACCCGTCCCGAAGTGGAGGCAACCGAACTCTCGACAGAGGGGGCGCGAGCCTGGGTAAACATTCGGATGCGCGGACGCGAAGTCGGAGAAGGGGCACGCACAGGTGGCGAGCCAAACGCGCGGACTTTGACGGTCGAAGAAGGCGCGGGGGCTTCAGCCTTCAAGACAGGCGGTGGCGAGCCAGGACCCGGACCCGTGCGCGGCTTCTTGGGAGGCGAGGGCGCAGGCGACTTGGGGGGGTCGGGGGCCTCGGTCTTCACCGGCTTAGAAAACCAAGCGGGAAGTTTCTTGGGCGGCGGCGGCTCGCGGATAGAAACGCGGGGCAAGACGAAGTCGTCGCGGACCATTTCGACGCCAGCGTGTTCCTAACGGGACGTTAGCGAGTGCACCTGGGAAAAGGTCTGGGTGGACGCACCAATTGAGTAGCGATGTCCGCAGGGACCTCCCACAGCATGTCTTGATAGTCGTGGAAGCGCTCGACGGGCAGGTGCTTGTTGAGAAGATACTCGACCGCGGCCGTCAGCGAAGCGACGTAGGCAGCCACGTCCCACGGGAACTCGGCGTAGCGCGAGAAGAAGTCAGCCTAGAAAAGAAAGTCATCAGCGCGAAGAAAAAAAAAAAAAAGAGTAGCGCGTATAGACACGCACCATGATGACACGCAGCGTGTTGATGATGGGCATGACGACTTGAGCCTCGGAGTTTTCGATGTGGTCGGCGTCGAAGTAGAAAATAATGTCGGTACAGGCCTGGTTGGGCCAAAATGCAGACCAAGGTGCGCGGGGATCGTCAGGGGCGACCCAAATGATGGAGTCGGGGTCGTCCTCGGGGGCAGCGGCGGCGGTTTTTCGTTCGGGAGCCATCCAGGAAGCACAGAGAAAGCAAGGGAAGAGCGGAGAGCAGTCGAGACAAGTCGAGTAAAGAGAGGGCGCCAGGAGATGGTGGTGGGGGAGAGAAAGGGGGATTTGAAACTCCGCCCTGACTCGTCGCCGCTATAAGTGAGACTCTAAGCGAGAGAAGCCAGGGCGTGTGAAAGAGCTCCAAAATAGATCCGCGGGTGCGCAGCTGGAGAATCTCCAGGGAGGCGCAGCCCTGCAGTACCTGAAATGCGGAGTCACGTGCATCATGCTTCTTTGCGCAAAAGTCACGTTCTCGCGCAGCCTCAAGCTAGACTTAGTCTATAGCAGCCGAGGTTTAGAGCACTAGACCAGCGCTTAAGCGATTGGCGGTGTCTAGACGGGCAGATTTGAGTGGACACTCAAAATATCGTCTAGACGGCAAAAATTTTGATCGAGTTCCCGAAAAGGAAGTGATCGCACGTCTCGAAGCGGAAGCATTTATACGCCGTATACAAACGTGGATCTTGCCTAGTTTGGAAGTAACAAGTTGAACTGTGGGAAATATCAGTCAAAGTAACGACGTTGGGCAGGAATATTGACAAACTGTATGGGAATGCAAGAAAGACCTTATAAAATTAATTGAACGTTGCCTGGAAGATGCCATTCCGGTAGCTGCTAAACTGGGAAGCAGGACGCTGACCACAACCGGGGACGGTTGAGATTTAGTAAAGAGGAGATGAAACGGCGTGTCATTGAATACGCTGCCATCTGGCTATTATTTGCGCTTTTTAGCAATAGTCTGTCTAGACGCTACTAAGTAATAATACAGCCGTCTAGACGGGTCAATATACCTACTAGAACTCTGTTCGGTGGTACAAAGGAGAGTCAGAGTGAGCTCCGGCTGCTGACTGTAGTATTAGTACAGTGCTAGACGCGGTTACAAGCGTTACACTGTGCGAAGTACACATACCAAGGAGGTCTATACGGGGTCTAGTACCTCAGAATGTCAATTACCCTATCAAAGGAACCAACGACTGCACAGGAAAGCCATAGTCTTCACTAGCAGGGCAAGCTACATGATATAGGGTCTGTCTAGACGAGTCGACGCA
This sequence comes from Mycena metata, assembly GCA_029378385.1. Lineage (NCBI taxonomy): Eukaryota > Fungi > Basidiomycota > Agaricomycetes > Agaricales > Mycenaceae > Mycena > Mycena metata. The sequence goes on along the minus strand of JARKIB010000663.1, from coordinate 39,654 downwards.
CTAAGTAACAGGCGTCTAGACGAGGATAGCACGACTCTATAGGCTGTCTAGACGGCAAAGTACCGCGTCTAGACGGTGCAAGGAGCTTAGAGATATAAGGAGGGGTCGCCCCAAAGTGCCCCTCTAGCCAGTCAGGTGACCAACGCGACGCGGTCAGCGTTGGGGCGCCACAAGCACAAACATGACGAAGGAATTCTTGTTGAGATGTAGCCATGGGCCGACGTATATATGTCTAGTCCGTGCGCTATCGGGGTATCCGAGCGGGTTGGTGAGCAGTCCGGCGTCGGGGGACAGAGTTTTGCAAATTACAAGGTTCGGGAGCTGTCTAGACGACCCGAACTGGCCATATACCCGAACTGGGCCCCCAAGATCGTCATCTAGATGACTTTCTGGCAAGCCCAGAGCCAGCATAGACCCGGTTAGCCTTCCGAGGATGACCGCATGACCAGAACATCGGCCTGTTTTACTCATTTCTCTTTACCTCATCTCTTTCTCTCAGAATCGTATATAAAGCCTCATAAAATACCGCAACAGACCAGTGTATGCCCCGCTCATCGTTACGACGATTCGGGTGTGCTCAGGCCACTTAGCGGAGATTAAAGTACCATCTCTCTCTGTGTAACAGTAGTCTATAAAATCGCAGTGTTGCTTGTTGGATCCAGAACATTTGTGTGAACCTATAAGCAAAGCTTCGCGTTGGGAGGTCGTGAGCGGCGACTGCCTCCACGTATAAATCAGGACCGCACGCACATTAGAAGGCTTGAGAACTGCACTAAGCGTCGCGAAGTGGATCTAGCAGGGCATCCGCATTGGGTGACCAGGAAACGCCTCGCTAAAACCGACCACGCCCGGCACAGCACTTTGGGAGAACCCTGGGACAACCACCGGTCGTTTAGCTGTGTTGGATAGTACTTTGAGGTCCTTAATAAACTCAAGTGTACGGAAAAGATCTTGGATTCAAAGGAGTCCGAGTCTGCCGCTAGTTCTCGAGAGGCTAGCTGTGCACCAGAGGCCGTCTAGACGAAGCAGCATAGCCCTTGAACGGGATTTTCAGTCCAAATCTACACCTCCTCGCCTAGGCACCTGTACTTCGGTGCGATTCCTAGTAACAATCCTTTATATATAAACCTGCACATCCTTCCCTGGAAGTCTTGTTTAGAAGCCAAGCAGCCAAGCCAACTAGCGTCTAGACGCTGCATTTTGAGACGTTTTGAACGCATAGAACAACTATACGTGCTCTAGACATCAGATCCGCAGTCGCATACTACGATTCAGGACCCGAACTCATCGAGGAAGACGCGCTACGTCCCCCGTGAGTCAGTTTAGATAGGATTGGGTTGGTGTGTGTGTGTTTTGTGTGTGGTGTGTTAGTTGTTCAGCTAGCCCGCATTCAGAGCTTAGTTTAGCCCATTCCATAGTCAGCGCATCTTGCCCGTTTCACCGGTCGGAATGAGCACAACATACTGCCGGACACCGGATCAAGCGATCAAATTAGGGTTAGCACTGCCTCTGACCTCCGAAAGTTTGTGTTGCAGCCAAAAAAAACTTTTCTGGTCAGCAGGAAAAGCAGAGTGTGTTTTGAGGTTTTTTTTTTTTCTAACTACACTTTTTTTTTTTCTCAAGTTCAAGCTTTTTTTTTTATGAACTCAAAGTTTTTGTTTAGTGAACCAAAAACAAGAAGTTTGTTTTCCTCCAGCTGATTTTTGTCTTTTGGTACGTCAAAATATGCACAAAATCACGATGTGTACCCCTGTTTTATTAAAGGGGCACTCTGAGGATAATTCTATTGAGAAACCCCGGTTGCAGGCAGAAACCCCCACTTAAAAATAGAATTCTATCCAGAAACCCAGGTTTCCGCCGGACGCGCGACGGGATCTGCCTAATTAGGATTTTTGTAGTATGGCAGTGGAAAGCAAGTGGAAGGAGAGCTCAAATAACTGTGAACTGAGAATATGCGTACGGCCCACATCATTTTCTCCTTTGAGCAGGCGCATCGTGCCGTGGTCGGGCATCACGCGGCACGGCCGGGTACAGCCGATTCATATGCGCCCAAGGCGGTACATCTGACAGATTTACAGTCAGGAATTAAGATGCAGCTTGCTCATACAAGGCAGAACAGTTGAGCAAAACTCATTGTGCGGGGACAACACGAATAATGCGGCATCCTCGGCTTGATGCGGAGTCTTGGGTTACCCTGGCAAACAATCTGCCCAGAGAGAGTGTTGGCTGTTGTAACCGTTCGCAGTTCAAACACATGAGTGAAAGGCCTTAGACTGTGCTCACGCAACCGACTGTCAATGCCCCGCCGGTCGGGTTCCGAGGACAGGAAACCGCGGTGCCATCAGTGCCGAGGCCATGCCGCACTTCATCTTCGGCTGGTGAGTAACAAGTGAGGGGCAGCAAGTAAGATCCCTCAACACCACCTCACAACCTCTCTCTGGGGCAGCTGATCTGGTGTACACTTTCTGTCTCGGCCGGAGGCCCGGATCACGGAGAAACCCCCAAAAGTTCAATGATTCGTGGGTTTCCGAATAAGGGGGGGTTTCTGTCTGCACCCCGGGTTTCTCAATAGAATTATCCGCACTCTGACCGCCATAGATCAGCGGCAGCTCAAATATCTCGGACAAAGACTACTGTGCAACTCACATCCATGTTTTGGTTCCAAGGCGTCCTCGCCCACTCCTGTGATATCTCCAGTTTGTCTCCTTATATCTTGTACTTTTGAAACAGTTTAAAACCATTTCTATACAGAAGAGCTAAAGCCACTGGAAGAGGTATATGTCACAAGGAACATACAGCCGCTGACCACCAACATACATGTGCTGCTCTAACCCAATTCTTCAGCTGCAACCTCCCAAACTATATGACACACTCAAGGGAAAACTGGAGAAGAGAAAAGCAAGTGCCATTTTCAGCCGACCAAGTTTCAAGTTTTTCACCGATATTTTCACCTGAAAAACTGGTGAATTTCGAGGTGGAAAATTCGAAATAAAAAAAATCACATTTTTCACTGAAAAACTTTGAATTCAAACATTTCAAGATTTTCACCTCAGTCCCAAGTGAAAAATCTCTGAAAAATGTTTTAGCTTTCTCAGTCGTATTCTTAGTGTAAAATGGGGTGAAAAAAAAAAACATGTATATTTCATTATATTTTTCACCAAAAATTACGGTAGAAAAAAATGTGAAAAATATGTAAAAAAAGGTGAACCCCAGTTTCAAATTTTTCACTGCATTTTTTTATCACTTTTTTCACGAATTTTTCAGCACTTTTTCCGCTGAATATTGTTGTGAATAAAGTTTTCCATTTTCCACCCTAATTTCCAGGTGGCAATAGAGGTGAATCTTGAGGTGTAAAACTCATAAATTTTGTTTCAAGTTTTTCACCTTAAATTCGACTTGAAATAGTGGTGAAAAAAGCTTTAAATTTTTCACCTCGTTTCTCACTGAAAAATGCGTAAAACTCCGCTCAATTTTGGGTGAATAGTTGGTGTAAAACTCATAAATTTTGTTTCAAGTTTTTTACCTTGAATTCCACTTGAAATAGTGGTGAAAAAAGTTTTAAATTTTTCACCTCTTTTCTCAGTGGAAAATGCATAAAGATCCCGCTGAATTTTGGGTGAATAGTATGGTGGTCACTTTGTACATTTCCAACTTTCCATACTTTTTTTTCAGTGTGTCCATTCTGCTGTTCTTTTGTTTCCATTCCAGCACATTACTATTGTTTCCCAACACCGGAATCACAACTTTATGAGCAAGCCATGGACAATATGGCGGTCGGAGTGCCCCTTTAATAAAATAGGGGTAAACATTGTCTTTTTGGGCAAATTTTGACATACCAAAAGATGAATTTCCGTTAGATGAAAACAAACTTCTCACCTGCTCAACCTCAGTTGCTTTTTTGTCAAAAGTGAAACATCTTGCACAGCCAAAACTTTGGTTTATGGTTCACTGAACAAAGACTTTCGGTCCACGGTGGAAATTTTGAGGTTGAAGTAAAAAAAGGTTAGACCAAAGAAAAAAAAAAAGTCCAGAGAAAAAAAAACACTCTAAAGCAAAAAAAAAAAAAACATGGTCTTTTTTTTTACCAACCCACAAAAGTTTTCCAACTCAACCACAAACTCTCGGAGGTAGGTGGCGGTGCTAACCCCTAGTTTGATGCCTTGATCCGGTGACATCGCTGAAACTACTTATTGAAACATGCCTCGCTTCATCTCAGTTCTTTACGGATCGCTTCCGGATTGCCCGCAAATTCATCCGAGGTGCATGTATCTCCATAGTATCAAAAAGGTTTGGGGAAAACGGAGCAGAATTGAGTGAACGAGGACTCCCGGTGTCGGGAGCCCACCCAACTACTGCGCAACTGGGCTATTCAATTAAATCTGATGCACCGATCGTCCCCAGCATTTGGAGGCACATTGGGCGGATGTAAAATACGTGCTTGCAGAAATCGAGAAGGAACAGAGGGGCGGGACACCTTCTGAAAACGATTCTTTATTGCAGCGATCACTGGATCAAGCCATCAGACTAGGGTTAGCACAGCCACCTACCTCCGAAAGTTTGTGGTTGAGTCGGAAAACTTTTGTGGATTGGTGAAAAAAAAAACTGTTTTTTTTTTGGACTTTGGACTGTTTTTTCTTTCTCTAAGACTGTTTGTTTTTCTTGGGTCTAAACTTTTTTACTTCAACCTCAAAATTTCACTGTGGACCGAAAGTCTTTGTTCAGTGAACTAAAAACAAAAGTTTTGGGTGTGCAAGATGTTTCACTTCTGCCCAAAAAAGCAACTGAAGGTGAGCAGGTAAGAAGTTTGTTTTCATCTAGCGGAATTTCATGTTTTGGTACGTCAAAATTTGCCCGAAAACACAATGTTTACCCCTATTTTATTAAAGGGGCACTCTGACCGCCATAGGGCAAAAGGATGGTTTTGAACTCTGCCCCTATATTGGGGTTAATCACTGCTGATGGCCGAAGTTGATCAGGCACTATGATGGCTGGTTGTAACCTCCTGAATCACAGCAAGCATGTCACTGCTGTTGTGATTGTAGTGGGTGATATCGCACAGGTAATCCTGAAGGCAGTTTGGACCGGAAGCTTGAGAGCTAAACTGCACTTGGTTGAAGTTAGTATACCCTGCTGATCAAACCTAGTCTGAATCTGTGGGCATCGGCGATCCCGGACCTCGGTTTTCCCGTCACGTGCGAAGGTTTCCCACGGCTCAATTGGGACAATTACCTTTCCACAGAGGTTGGTGGAGGCGTAGTGCATATAGGCAGCTCTGTACACAATACCCGACATGTATTACCTTTTTTTGCAAATGAAAAAAATCAAAATTGGAAGTGCACCACTCAATTTTGTGCAAAGTAGTTAAACCGCCGCTGTGTGCCCAAGAATAAAGATAATGCAGAGTAATTTCACAAGAGATATCTCAGACTATCCCTAATTTGCCTTAGGTGCGCTTCCAGGCAAAAGCAAAAGGCAGGTATGGTGAACTGCGAAATTCATCCCAATTGGGCTGTGGGAACTTCCATCAAAAGCCGAGGTCCTTGATCAGACATGCCAACAAAATCAGACTCCATATAAAAGATATATCAACTATCATATATCTTGTGAAGTCTGACTACGGGAGACTAGATCAAACCCATCAAGGCCGGCTTGTTGGCTTGCATAGCCACCACGTCAAAATAAACCTGGAACTCTTACTTGGGTGAAAAAAAAGTTGAATACAAGTGGGAAGAAAACCTCAATTCAAGCTGAAAAAAAAAAAAAAGTTCACAGAATCCAAGAAAAAAAAAACACAAAACATGAAAAACAAGTATCAAGACCAAGGGGGCCCAAGGATAAGCAATTACCATATGGGGTAGAGGGGGGGAGGGGTCGAGGGTTCGCCGGAAAAAAAAATTGTATGCAATTTTATTTTGCTCCAGGAAGGTCCGCTGGGGACTTGAGAACACCAGGCAGGACCTCAAACATGATTTCCCAGTATAACCACCCCATTGCAGGCCTCTCACTGATCTTGTCAGTAAGTTTGGGTCACCGCGGTCTGTTTTGAACCAAGTTTCAACCCAACAAACCATGTGAGTGTCAAGCGAACGTTCATGGTTCAGTAGCTTCTTCTCACATGGACTGCTGTTGTGTGTACTTTGCTGTCAAATCACTCCTCCGGCCGCTTTCTACCGCCAAAATATCGCAGCTTGATACTCTGCCGCCTCGGATATCTTTCTTTAAAAGGGAATTTGATGGCATCATCGTTACGTAGGGGGGAGGGGTAGGCCATAGTGTTGGGGAAAAAAAATATGTAGGTGATATCCTTTTTTCTTATCTTTGGGCCCCCTTGATCAAGACACGAAAACACCGAAAAAAGACTGAAAAGTGGAAAAAAAAGTCCAGAATAATAAATGTACAAAGTGACCGCCATAGAATAGTTGGTGCAAAACATTATGAATTTTATTTCAAGTTTTCCACCATGAATTCCACTTGAAACTTTGGTGGCCGCCTTCGGACAAAATTATGTTTTGCTTTTGCTTTTCATTTTCCCGACGATTCTCTGTGAATCATAACAAATCATGGTGATTCACAATGACCTGTCATTGCAGTGTCAACCGTGAGAGAGGATTGCCATTGTGCCGCGGATGTTGTGCTGATGGTTCCGGTCTGGCCTGGCAATATCCTTGAAATCTCTGAATTAGTCCTTCACCATTGCTATTGGTGTTATCCATTACCCTCAGTGTTATTCTACTCCAAGGTTCACTTTCTTTACCTCATTCGGACCTCTTGCGGTTAATACATGGCTCACGAGTCTATTTGTTGATTTGTTAATTGTGGAATTTGTGCCTCGTCTTGGGAGCTATCGGGATAAGAGGACACCTTGGACTCTGGATGCCTCGAAACATCCGAACGGCAACCCGGATCAGATGCTTCGAGCTCGGCCATCACCGTCCCCTTTCAGCTGCACCCGTTGATATATTACGCAATTTCATGATGAACTGTCATGAATCGTTGTGGACCGACGTGAATGGCCATGACGGCCATTATGTTTGCCCATGAACAGCTATGAACCATTGTGAAAGTCAGTGATACCTTGTGATTCGTCGTAAAAACAAAACCAACTTATTTTTGTCCAATGGCGGCCTTCATATTGAAACAGTGGTGAAAAAGTTTTAAGTTTTCACCTCTTTTCTCGGTGAAAAATGTCTGAAAAACAAACAACATTTTTCACCGTAAATTGAGGTGAAAAATTTGAATCTCCCAACCAGTGAATTGCGAGCGCAGGAAGCAAAAAAAGAAATAAAATGATGATCAATGATGTAGGGAGGAACAATTGCTGGTACCGATTTAGGTCCATGTCCCCAACACAAAATGTAAAGTGTCCTATCCCCAGTATGGGCAAAATGAAATAAAAATGAGTATGTTTTCCGGCCCTCTGATTGGTCGGAAAGTTGAACAGCTGTGCAGTAAAATGATTTGTAATTCTTACATCCTACATGGAGGCAAGTTTGAGGCGAGTTAGCTGAGGCCGTGCGAAATTCACGAGCCACTATAAATATCATCAGACAATTTGCCTGCTCTTGTTTATGGTACAGACTCTGGCCAAAGGTACCAGGGGTGCCCAGAGGGCCTTGATGATTTCCTAATGTGGACGCAAAATCTCAGCTTTCGCAAGCTTTTCCACCTACCCCCAAACCCACTATAGGGATAGCGGGAATACTAATCTAGTAACCAGGCATTTATCCAGAAAAGGAAGTGGTACAACGGGAGACATCAGTCTATGATGGCAATTGGAAGGCTGCCGTATTGTGGGGGCAGTCAACACTAGAGGGTCAGCCAGACGAAACTAAGAGTAGCCCAGAATGACAGAACAATAGTGTGGTCATTCAAGAGCGGTGTGAGCTGTCACTTTGTGATGCGCTCCGAACGCGGCCAAACGGGAGGAAAATCATACTTTCACGACAAACAACTGCGTATCCAAATCGCGACTCCGAATAAAAAGGCCAGACCCCGAATCAAACGGAGACCTTGCGAGGAAACGTTATGGGTGTCTGTATTCGTCTCGCACGCGTTACCGTTCCGCCACCTGGCCGTGATTAGGACTCGTACAAACGGACAAGACAAACCTGATTTGAATTAAATGAACAACAGACTCCGACCCACAAGAGGAGGGAAAATATTTGATTCTCGCACGCGCTACCTGGCTGTACTCAACGCGCATTCACTCAAAAACGAAACGGAGGCAAAAGTTTCTTGATGGTATATCATGACCAGACTTCGAATCGAACGAAGACCTCGCAAGCATACATTGGCCAACATATACGAAGGGCGCGCGCGCTACCGTTGTGCGACCTGGCCGGTACCAGGGAGAAGGAAATAGGGGAGCAAACGGAGACGGAGTGGTTGCGGTATGGGAAACGGAGCGACTAAACAGAGAACTCAGATGGTTCTTGGGAAACGGGGCGACTGAAATGGGAAACGGAGGCGACACGAGGCTGCTCCGAGTCAATTTCTAACCCCTTCAGAATCGGGAACGCGTGGGCGATCACAGAGGCGAGTCAGAACTGAAAAGGTGGAACGTCCGTTTCCAATTAAAGGTATAAGTACGCGCATGAGTATCGGACAGAGTATGGTATAAAAGCCAGCTGTAGGATACGGAATGATCATCTTATTACCTCCCACTGCATATACCTAAGCTACTCCCCCTGAAGTACACCGGGGTGGGGAACTAAATTAAATACACTCCGCTACGGGTTGTGCCGCCCAATAGTAGGACAAACCAAGGTCACCTAAAAAGGCCAGGGCTTGTCAAGAAACCCTGTCCGTCTCACCTCCGTTTCGATAAATCGATACGGGGGAAATATAGTCAATCCGGAGCTGAAAGCGCGCGGTAGTAGATTACGTGGCACACCACCAAACGGCCAGTCGCCTAACTTGGCTTCGTGCAACCATTCCTTTTCGGAGTTCGTACGCATATCCTTGCAAGGAACCCACCTCATCGTACACGGAAGGCCTATCCCATACGATCATACCATTTCCCCCATTCAATTCGCACACTTCACCCCCAAGTCTTTGAAACGGAAGGAATTCCGTTTCGAGGCATTCACCAATGGAGAAACCAGGCTACGAAGGGAAACGCTATAGCCGTCTGTATAGTGTTGCACTGTACTGAAGAGACCTGCCGTCCGATACGTTCGAGACGGGTGGATAAAGCATAACAGATAACCCGAGTACTCCGGAACGGAACAGCATTCGCATTGCAGGAGCGAACCCTTCGAGCAAGTGTAGAAAACTATCCATCCGCGGTACCTTCGGAAGGCCAGCCCCCAACGAAGAACCAAATCTTCGAGGAACCTGGCAAAGCGTTCAATCCAAACGGAGAGAACTGTACACACACACACACCACAAATTATATATCGCGCATTAGCGTACCTTTAACTACGCAGCTCCGTGACAGAGCAATTTCCCCCTAGAGGATGAATTAAATTCTGTAAACACTACTTGACTACTCGCTATCACAAAAAGTAACCGGAAATTGTTTTACTGGGTGTGATTATGTAACTTGAGCTCAATGACCAGTTACCAGGAGGAACCTGTGCATATTCTCCCTTGATTCCACAACTTGTTTCACAGGAATCGGTCTAGTGGTACTGTAGAAAACCATTGGAACATCAGTCGTGCTTGATGAAATCACGTAATTTGACTGTGCGTTAGAAACAAACCGTGGAAAGAAATTCTGGCAATGTGTATAAAGCCAAACAAGTGACCGGATAGGTTTTTTGGCATCCTATACAGACACTAGAAGCCTAAAATGGCAGTCTACCATGCTGTGTGCATTAGAAAAGGTGAAACAATCTGAAAGGTCCTCACGGCAGTTTTTCGCATTTTCAGGCATCCTCGTGCACCAGACGGTCACATGGCTACTCAGTATTGCACATATGTCTGCCCCAAAGTGGTGGGGTAAGCTTCAGAGCCTGGAATATGTGACCAGGAGGCCCAATAATATTTTTGAGAAAATCAGTTCAACTGGACATGGCTGCAGGTCACATTCTCAGAACAAAATGGCTCAAAACTCAATTGATGACTAATCTTTGCTGGTCTTATTGTGTCTGGGAGGGATACTGAACTGATAGGTCTCATCCACCAAAATAACAGCCTTGTTCATTGTCAAAGGGGCCGGTAAATGCTGTGTTTTTCCCACAAGTTGATCAAAATTGATTTGCACCCAATCTCCCCGGTTTGTGAGCACATACCAGTTACTTCCAATGTTGGAAGCTACTTTATGGGTGTCAGAGGATCCTAATTGCCGTTACCAGATAGTCAAAACAGAAATATTCTACAATTTGTGGCCGTATAAGCCCTATTTCCGGTCACTTTTTGATATAGCGAGTATACCCACCCCGGGTCAGGCAGTTCACAGAACCGCAGTCCGCATCACAGCGGCCACTATAGAAAGATACATGGTGGTCAAGACCAAGAAGAAGAACTAATGACTAAATAAGTAAGACGATCAATGTCCAATCGTGATACTAATCAGGCAGTCGAGCAATGAGTATAAGAAAGACATAAGGTAAGGAACTCAGCAACAGGAAGGCAAGGAGGATGTTGAGGAGTGATATATGGGATCGTCAAGGAAAGGAACAAGGGCGACTCAACAATGAGAGCAATCTGAAAGTTAAAGGCAGGACCAGTGCAGAGAAGTGGTAAGGTTGGAGCAGCAGCCTTACAACAATTCGTGTTTAGACCTGGTGGTACCAGGAATATACCTCAACTGGTGGCCACGGGCAATCCATGTGCACATATTCAACTTTTGATGACTAAATAATTATTTTAATGAGGTACCTGCAATCATCTCCACATTGCTTCTACTACATACTGCCTAAGAGTTTCTGAATCTCTGGGGTGTCTGGATGATTCTCGCCCAGAACCTGTTTCCATTTCTCCAGAACAAGAATCCTGAGTTGATATTCAGGCCCAAGCATCAACTGGCCAGGTTACCCATGGTACGCAGGGTGTCTGGATGATTCTCACCCAGAACCCGTTTCCTTTTCTCCAGCACAATAACCCTGAGTTCTTTGGCCTTTTGATGCTCTCCCAGCTTTGAGTATGAACTGACCAGGTTAACCATGGCATACAGGGTGTCTGGATGATTCTCACCCAGAACTTGTTTCCTTTTCTTTAGCACAATAACCCTGAGTTCTTTGGCCTTTTGATGCTCTCCCAGCTTTGAGTATGAACTGGCCAGGTCACCCATGGTGTACAGGGTGTGTGGATGATTCTCACCCAGAACTTGTTTACTTTTCTCCAGCACAATAACTGCGAGTTCTTTGGCCTTCTCATGCTCTCCCAGGTCCGAGTATGTCCTGGCCAGGTTACCCATGGTACGCAGGGTGTCTGGATGATTCTCGCCCAGAACCTGTTTCCGTTTCTCCAGCACAATAACCTTGAGTTCTTTGGCCTTCTGATACTCTCCCAGGGTTGAGTGTGAGTAAGCCAGGTTACCCATGGCAAGCAGGGTGTCTGGATGATTCTCACCCAGAACCCGTTTCCGTTTATCTAGCACAATAACCTCGAGTTCTTTGGCCTTTTGATACTCTCCCAGGTGTGAGTATGAGCTGGCTAGGTTACCCATGGCAAGCAGGGTGTCTGGATGATTCTCACCCAGAACCCGTTTCCGTTTATCTAACACAATAACCTCGAGTTCTTTGGCCTTTTGATACTCTCCCAGCATTGAGCATGAGCAGGCCAGGTTATCCATTGCACTCAGGGTGTCTGGATGATTCTCGCCCAGAATCTGTTTCTGTTTCCCCAGCACAATAACTGCGAGTTCTTTGGCCTTCTCATGCTCTCCCAGGTCCGAGTATGTCCTGGCCAGGTTACCCATGGTACGTAGGGTGTCTGGATGATTCTCGCCCAGGACCTGTTTCTGTTTCTCCAGCACAATAACCCCAAGTTCTTTGGCCTTTTGATACTCTCCCAGGCTCAAGTATGACCTGGCCAAACTACCCATGGTACTCAGGGTGTCTGGATGATTCTCACCCAGAACCTGTTTCTGTTTATCCAGCACAAGAATCTTGAGATTTTTGGCCTTCTCATGCTTTCCCAGGTCTGAGTATGTCCTGGCCAGGTTACCCATGGTATGCAGTGTGTCTGGATGACTGTCACCCAGAAACTCTTTCTGTTTCTTCAGCACTTGTTCCCGTAGCTTCCCAGCTTGTTTGTATTTTCCACCTTCCCAATATATTCTTGCATATCTACCTTGGAAAACCAGAGCTACTTTTGCATCCATCTTTACAGCCAGTTCAATATGTGGGCACAATAACAGACTTGCCAATTGCATATCCCACCGAGGCCGTTCTGAAATAGCCATGCCAAGTATGGACCCCATGCTGGACATGTATCCTTTTGGGTTTTGAATTGTCCCTCGACTCCAAGAATGTACCAATGGATGAATAGAAAAGACCTTGTTCGCTGCATCAAAGCTGATCAATGAATAGGATTGGGCTTCATTAGTAGCATTCAAAAACTGCAACGAGTCCCATTCGCCATCTTGTCTCAGAAAATGTGAGAGGAATTCCAGAGGCTCATGTAGTTCTTCTTTGGATGGACCATTGGAAGCACACTGGTACTGTGATGCATAGCGGAAGATTTCCTCTGAGATTCCATTATAATGGAGGAATGAACAATGCTGCAAGAACATGGCAGCTGGCAGTGTGAGCCGGTCAAAACTAATTTGCCATGTTGTGTATACTGTCCAGGCATATTGGTCATGGGACTGTGCACTCTTTTCACTGAGCAGTCGTGCTTGATGCTTTATATAAAGAGGTAGATAGCCGTTCAGATCTTGAGATTTGGATATGAATGCACCAGCCTGAACAATTGCTAAAGGTAGATAGTGCAATGACTAAAGCGGGAAGTGTTAAAAATTAAATGAGCTGCCAGGGCTAATTGTCTCACCTTCACAATTTCTGCTGCAATTTGTTCAGTGTGGCTTGTGGCCTCCTGCAGAGCACTCTTGAGTAACAATGCCACTGCCACTTCCTCTTCCATGTCCGACACAAGGGAGCTGGATCCAGCATGAACACGCAGTCCTGGATTCCGAGAAGTGATAATGATATTCCCATGATTGCACTGAGGAATAAAATCATTCAGATTGATGCTTGGATCATCTGCATTGTCAAATAAAAGCAGCCATCCTTCAATTTTGCTGGTCAGCCATAGTAGTCCCTTTTGTGGAGAATCGCCAAATTCTTTCAGCACAGCTATATTCTTGAGACCTGTATCAATTGTTGCAACGGTGCTGGCATCAATGAAAAAGATGTCTGAGAAGCTGACAAACAACTGGATCAATGATTACTTTCCAGTTGGATGATTAAACTCACCGAGATGATGACTCCTTTATGAATTTCAGAGCAATCTGTGTTTTTCCGGCACCACCGAGTCCATGTAGCACATAAGTATGTTGGATCCCAGTATCAGAGAGAAATTGATGCATTTTGTTGAGGATCTCCTGTCTGCCACAGAAAATCCTTGATGGAGAAGGACAATGACTAGCAATTTGAGATGCTGGGAGCTTCCAAAGTTGTGGTGCCTGCTCTGTAGCAACTGTGGCTTGCAGATTGTGTGCAATTAAGTGTGACGTCGTAATATGCACAATAGGGCCCTGCCCAATACCACCAGTACCACCTTGGAGGTGTGCTGGACCCCCAGGACCACCTTGGCCACCTGTGCGGGATAATTAATCCCGTTCACAACTCAAGAAAAGTAGTCCCGCACCAGCAATATGGAGTGATCGAGATCCACCGTCACGGTCTAAGGAAAACATGATGCTGTGCTGACTTTCGGAGGCAAGCATATCAACCACCAGAAACATCTCACGGGAGAGAAACTGACTTGAGGTATCACTGCAGTGGAGGTGGAGGTGGAGAACAAGGAGAGGGAGACACGAGGACAAGCTTCTTTGTGCCGGGTGTCAATCTTTATCCTGGTTACAATCAGTGCACCTGTCCGGATATTTTGGGCCCGGGCCATTTACCTGTCTGGGATGTAAAATCTCACCTTAATTTAGATACCACTGCCGGTGTCATAATCACTCTGGAAACCCCGATGTTTCAAACTCCCTGATTATGGTTCTGAAACTTTTAATATCAGCAGAAGTATTTGAGTGCCTGTAGCATTGGGATGCACCACTTTCATGATGGTTCCACTTCCTTCAGTGATCTTAAAGTGGGCAGCCCGTTCAACTCGGGCTCAGCTCATGTGACATTGGGAGATTCTCTTTCCTCAATTTCCCAGTAAATTGAGAAACTTTGTTCTGCGTGGGACATAAGTAAAGGAAGGCTTGTCATGGTGGTACACACCCACCCTCCTTAAACATATCCCCTCCCCTGTTCCAATGCGTAGCCCGTTCGATTCGGGCACAGTCATAAACATGGGTACTTGCATCCTTTTTTCCTTTCTTCTTCTTTTTGGCAACTCCCGGTCCAGTGGCTATCACATATTGAGGGTAATTTAGTTTTCCGCTTTGATTTGATTTTTTTCGTTGACTTGGAGTTGGCAGTCATAAGGTCAGACTGCTACCACAACGCTGGAGTTGTGGTTCAATTCTTTCTGAGCACTCTGCTATTTTGCGTGTAGCCTATTGAGGATTAAATGTAGGTTTGGGAAGACCCGTAGCATTGGTACGCACCCACCCTCCTTGATCTAGCTTTTCTGACAGTGTTCCAGTGGGCTGCCCGTTCGACTCAGGCACGGGTCATGGTTCAATACTCGGATGGTTTTTTTCCTTTCTTTTTTTCCTTTTCGGCAACTCCTGGTCTAGTGCCTAGGAGGTTTGAGTGTAATGCACTCGGGGTGGGTTCTCCGCTTTGTGGTTAAATTTTCTTGCACTGGTCCCTGTTTTATTTTGCGTGTAGCCTATCAAGGATTTAATGTAGGTGGAGGAAGACCAGTAGTGGTGGCCTCACTCACCCTCATTGGATGTCTTCTCTGAGGATTTACAGTGGGCTGCCTGTTCGACTCGGGCACGGGTCATGACTCAGTCGGCATCCCTTTTTTACAACTTGAATTCCTGGAAGCTGAAGTGGCGGGGAACTTTTTCCAAGTGATGAGCTACTATTTTCCGTGTAGCCTATCGAGGGTTTAATGTAGGTGGAGGAAGACTTGTAGCGGTGGCCGCATCCACCCTCATTGGGTGATAAATTCCATCCAAATTTACAGTGGGCAGCCTGTTCGATTCGGGTTCGGGTCATGGTCTAGAGCCACTTCGGTTTTTTATTTTTATTTTTATTTTTTGCCTTCTCTTGAAAATGGCTTCTGAGAACTCCTTGCGCAGAGAGGCAAGTTGGATCAGTTCAGTGTAAGTTTTTCCAATTTTTTTGTTTGTTTTGTAGATTTTGCCCCATGAAAGTTGTGTTGCTCTGCTATTTTGTATACAGCCTATCGAGGATCTAATCTAGGGTTGGGAAGACCTGTAGCGTTAGTACGCACCCACCCTCATCAGGCTTTGTGATGAGAATCCCAACTACAGTGGGCTGCCCGTTCGATTCGGGCTCGGGTCATATGCTGGCGAATCGCTTCCTTTTTCCTTTTTGTCTTGCACAAATTTTTCATGTCGGCCTCGTTCTCGTGTCCTTCTTCTCGCAAGTTCCATTGAAATTTTTCATACATCCCAGACATCGGAAATTGTACTCCTTGCTAAAGAAAACACGTACGTACGTGTGATCACCCCTCACTTGCATCCGCGCGCTCCGAAAGCTAGTGGCGCGTAGCCGACGCCAGATGCCCGAGTTGCCGACCTCGGTGTTCCGCCTACTTACGGGGGGCGGATAGGGGCTCGGTGGTATTAAATTGAGTGAGTCAGTCTGTCCACCGTCACTCTTCTTCATCATTCGGCCAATTTTTCTGCAAGGGCGGCGCAACCATTCGAGTTGCATGCGAGTGAACAGTTGACCGTGATGTCGACGAAAGTAACAATTTAATTTACAGCACCCGCCGCTTAGCGCTAAGCGGCTAACTACGCGTCAATCCAATATTTCCTTTTCTGGACGACAGCGGTAATCGTGGGTTTGTTTGATTGATGCGTACGCACACTCTTGTTCTCTTGTATTCCGCGCGTCTGGACGAAGAAGAGACAAGGGAAAGATCGCGAGTTGCTGGCGTACAGCTTTGGACTTCCATCGTACGGCCTCGACGACGACACGCTTCTAGTATCCACTCTACTAGTACTGGCGCCTCTCACGGTCTCGTACCCGTTGGCCCCGCATGGGCCAATCCTCCTTCAAAGAAACACGCTCCGAGCGCGCCCGCTCCGACGCCATCGACCGCCAAATCCAGTCTGATTCCAAGCGGTACAAAAAAGGATGCAAGATTCTACTGCTTGGGTCGGGCGAGTCGGGCAAGAGCACGATAATGAAGCAGATGAAGATCATCCAGCAGGGGGGATTCGAGGAGCGGGAGCGCGGGGATCATCGGACGACGGTGTACAAGAATGTGTTGGATAGCGCGGGGACGTTGGCGGGGGTGGTGCGAAGGGTGGGGGTGGGTCGACTTGGGCTCGTTGGTCGACAAGGAAGGGATGGGGAGGAGGACGTGGGGAAGCACGCGGCGGTGATGCTGCGCGCCTTCCCCCGGGGCGGTATAAGGTGCGTTTCGTTCCTCCTCCCGTTTTTTCCTTTCACTTGCGCTTGACTTCGGGCTCGCGTGCTTGCTTCGGCTCGTCCTTATCTGCGGTGTTTTCGTTTGCGTAGACGACGCGCGCGCGCCTTCTTTTTTTGTCCTTGTCCAAAATGATTGACGGACGGAAACCCTGACGGTTTTCGTAGGAGGGCAAATGCGTAGAGAGATGGGGTCCGGGGCCGTTGGGGCCTGGGATGGTGTGTGATCGGTGAGTAGCTTTTTAAAACTCTCCACATTCGAGCCACCGCTGACGCATCGCTTCTTCTTTAGATGCCGCAAGAAGAAGCGCGTCGAGCACTGCGGGACGCTCGAGCAGCAGATGGCGCAGTCGCAGAGCGCTACTGCCGCCGCCGTTGGTGCGTACTCTCCCTTCCTTCTCTTGCGAAAACACAATACCAACTAATTAATTCGTACGCGTAGCCGCACCCACGCCCAGCTCCTTCCGCACCCCCAACGCCAATGCGCCGATCCACCGCACGGACACGCTCCCGCCCTCCGCGCCCGCCTCCACCTCTGCATCCACGGGGAACGTGAACGCCGGCGCATCCTACCGCGAGCGCGAGCCGCCACAGGAATCGAGCATGCGGTCGTCCCTCAACACCTCGCCTGCGCATCCGTCTTCCCACTCGTCGTCGCATAGCAATAACAACGCAGGAGGGGAGGGCAGATGGCGAACGCAGGACGGGTGATCGAGAGCCGGCTGACGCTCATCCCGCCTGCGCCGCCGCCTAACTCCGCTTCCGCTTCGACTTCTACTTCGACGCACGGGCATGGCAGGCATAATACGCACCACGCAGAGCACGCACATGCACCCAACCTCCTCCTGCCGCTGCGGATGCACTCGCCCATGGAGGTCGACGGGGAGCACGACGGGGAGCGCGATGCGGACGCGGACGTCGACGTCGACGCGGACGGGGACGGGGACGGGGAAATGGATGCGGACGCGGACGCGGTGGACGAGATTGACGGGGAGGGAGGTAGATACAGGGTTTGATCTGCTTGGGCTGGGGAGTGCGGGGGGAGGTCGGTCGGCGCCGATGGGGATGGAGAGGGCGACGGGGAGGGCGATCCCGAGGCCGATTTGCTGGAGGCGGCGGAGGCGGCGAGTAATAGTACGGGGAGTGGGGTGGGGTGGGAGGGGCGTAAGGAGGATGAGGTCGGAGGAGTGAGTGGGAAGGACTCGACGACGCATGCATGCCTCTCCCGTTTTCTGTTTTGCCCATGACGTACCCTTGACGCCTACGACGACGACGACTCTTTCCTTAGATTTTCAATTTCAATTACTGTAAGCCCTATCTTCCTTGTCATCTCTGCCTTAGCTTTGTTTGTTACGTCGTTCTTGCACTTATTACACCTGCACTTTCTGATCCTCATACATATCTCTTCCTCGCTCGTACATACAATACGCCCCCTCGCGCGCGTCCGACCCAAAAGTGTATCTCTGTTCTACCACGACATCCAGCTTACCACACGACTTATGTCGGTTAGAGGTTTTTCGTCTTAAGTTTGTTTCGTTTTAGCCGAAGGAATTTTTGATGCAGACTTCGGCAATCTTTTACTGTCAATATGGGTGCTTCTACGATCTCGAGCTTTACCGTTCCAGGCAGCCTTGTCTCGCTGAAATCGCTCCACTGACGGCGAAATAAATTGACATGAAGTCGGCGGTGACTCTCTTCTTTTCCTTCACACCGCCATTGCAAACTCGCGAACTCCAAGCTCCGACACGCAGAGAGATTATCCTTACATCCGACGCGCTTAGCGCTAATTCTCGGCGCATTTTCTTCCGACGAATTGTTAATTGCGACGTGCCTGTCCTTCGCCGCACAAAAAACATCTTGACGCGCCCAGGAACCCCGCCATCGACGGCGCCACCGTGATCGTGGTGGTGTTTTTTTTGGTGATCCTTCATGATAGGAAGTTGAACGTACAGTACTTACTTGATCAGTCCTAGCTATTTTCTCCCAGTGCTCAAATAGATACTTCCCACCAACGCACAGCAGGCAGTGTCCGGGCGAGACAGATGGAAATCCCGTCGACAGATGGGCGTCCTGAGACAATCAAGCTTGAGTTGCTTGCGGCGTGTATGCGCCGCGCAGCGCAGCGCCTCAACGCCGATGAATGGGATAGGATATGGGCGGCTCCTCAGAACTTAAGTGTGCATGACGTCGGCGGTGCGTTCCTTCCGCCGAGCTGCGAGCCGGGCTGGCTTACCAAGGCTTACACACCGGGTGATACAGTCAGAGGGCGGACAGTAGTAAACCGAAGGACGGGAGTTTTTACATCCCATACCAAATTTCTTGCCAGATCTAGAAGCGGAGCGAGTGTTGACTGGAGAATTTAGCAGCTTAGTACCACTGACTACAATCTGGCATAGACACCAAACCCACTGTCTTTGATCGAACATCCCAAGAGAGGTTGCGTTGGGAGGATTCATGTCGCCCGTCGCCGAAGGATATTTGGGGCAGAGGGAAACCCTGAAGAACGGATACCTATATTCCAAAACTCTTTGGACGTCAAGGTAAGGTATAATAAGTCGCGCGATCGTTGGGTCCGCCGCGACGTCGCGGATTGCAGCTTTGAAGTCGCCAGGAGTACGGGAGGTCTCTAAGAGTTGGCCCGGAGAGCCACCTGTACCGGGATCGGTCAACGGAGCCACTTGTACTTGAGGGAGTTGATGTACGGAGCGAGGTTCGTAGCGGGCGATGATTTGATACTGGCTATGGACACCGATTGCCCGTGAAGATTGCCAATCCTAGCGGAAAAAAAATCGTCCCGTCGGTTATCTTGCGCAGAGCAACCTGAGGCGGAAGATATCTCAAGCAAAACGGCAGCGCTAGTCGAGACCGTTGACCGGCGAAGAATCACCCCGGCGGGAGCTTTAGCCAGGTGGATGCTGGGAATCGGAGTCGGCGGAAGCAGGAGTGGCGTATTAGGGTAAGGGTTTGCGACGGAACTATAAACAGGATGGTAATTTTCAGTCCATTTCAGATTCTGTGGGACTTGACGCATGTTTGAGCGCTTGGATCTGAGCTTGAACTAGGAATATGCATGGACTCGGATCCTAGAAGTTTCAAACGACGCGAGAGAAATCTTGCCCGATTGAAGGATTGCGATGCGCAGGCTGAAGGGCTCCGAGTCGAAGGAATGGGTAATTTATTCGATTTGGAGAATTTGAGGAATAAACTCGACTTTCGCGTCTGTGACCAAAATCCGACGTTGAAAGCTGAAGTCAAGATACGTGATGTTTGGTTGTGTCGTTTGATCCAGAATTGTCAATCGCGGGTAAACAAACTGTCTTCCGAAAACGTCGTTACGATGGTTGAAAGGCGCTTTCCCTTCGCTCCCTGTTCAACACCGTGGAGAGTCATTTAATTTGCGACTGTAACGGATGCTAACCTCATGCGAACACCGACGCAAACTGATGACCATCGCAGCCTCGTTGCGCCTCCATCGATGCCAACGGAATCCGCGCGCTCAAACCTTGCTCAAACCTTGTTTGCCTCCGCCGTAACCTTGGCAGCGGGCTAGCTCTGGAGCCCCTGATTTTTGCGCGTAATCCCGCCTTCCCGGATCTTTGACAACGCGCGCTAGTCGTCCAATGAAGCCCCGCCAATCAGGCTGCGCGTTTACAACGTGGTCTTTATCACCCGACCATCGCCGGCGGCATCCCGCCACGGGTTTTCGCGAACTGCTTGCTAACTTGTTGACCTGGTTCATTTCTTGCGGTGAGCGGCTTTACCTCTCAAGGCGGCGTAGGGATAGTATGGTTTCTGAAGGAAAGACTGCAGCCTGGCCGCCGCCCCGAGCATTGATAGCCGCTATAGTCGCGCAACGGCAGATACGACGAGGCTTCTAATTTCGCATCAAGCGCCCGATGTGCTTCTCCGCAGCGGGTGCGAGGCGCTGGCATTCAATCTGTGCTTCAAATAAAACGGAAATAAAAACGATTATAACCGTCTGAAACAGTTTTCAGACGGAAGCGGTTTGAGCTTTACGTCTTGCAACCGTGTTGGCCTCCCACTGCCCCCGAGCCGACGCTGTGCCGCAAGGATTCACACGTTTTGGGTTTTGATCATTCATTTTGTATCTCTGCTCCTCCTCTCGCTGCTGCTGCACTTACTGGCTATAGCTCTCGGTTTCAGCGTTGAGCGCGGTATCTATGCTTCGGTTCACCTTCATTTACTGTCTTCTTGAATACTTCTCTGATTCTCTAGCTATACCCACATTAAAACCGCGGATTTTGAGCTCGTCCTGGCGGGTGAGCGATACTCCCAACTTCGTTCGCTCACCTCTGATGCTCATAATAAATGACAGAAACCCACGATAACGCAAAACACCGCGCAACGAATCAGCATTGCCTCAGATGCGCTGGAAAAGGCTTTCGACAACTTGAGCAGTGTGAATCAGTTTGACGGTCCGCCTTGCTTTCCGCATCACAGTAGAATTGCCGTGTCTAATGAAAATGCGGTTGTGCATATCAGGTCAAACGTACGAACTTGTGGGCAATGTGTTCTCACAAATGGCGGAGTTCGATCGGATTACGAACGAAACAAAATACGAGAGTTCTCTGCAGCAATTCTTCGCTCAAACACAGCAAACGCGGCCGAATTTTATGGATCCATTGTGAGTTCCTTTTGCTTGTATGCCAACTGTTCTGAAAATTGGGCTGCAGTGTCAGTAATGATATTTTCGTTTAACGTTTACTAAGATCTTTGACGCCTTGCTTCACACAGTTGAATTTTGCCTTGTAGGTCGCGTAGCTGACAGGAATTTAACATTCTGACCAGACGTTCTAGAACCTATGGATACGCCGCAATCCGAGCATATGCAGCATATAACAATTCAGCATTCCTCGACTACGCCATCCAATCATGGTCCTTTGGTCAAGCCTACACCTTGACGGGATCAGCCACAGCGCTGAACAAAAATCTCACGCTGGACAGTGGCGTGTGTCAAAACGGTGGTGCGTGAATGTTGAGGAGCCGGCTCGAACTGTTCTAAATTGTGTCAATAGCGACGTTGGCTGGAGGGACGTTCTGGGTTCGTGTTCTTCATCCGATGGTAAAAATAACCAATGAACTTGGACGTACAGACGACGACGGCTTCAGATCCCGACATAGCGGCCATGTCGAGCGGGTGAGTCTCTTCGGCTGTCGTATTTGAAGCTTTTAACATTTCCCAGGTATTTCCTGATGTACGTACGTCTTATTCACGGCGATCCTCCCCTTCAACCTTTCCTCCAGATTATCCGCACTGCTTGCGGAGGCGACATCAACCCCGTCGTTTCTCGCTGCTGCGAATGCGTCCGCAAACTTTATCCACGCCCAACTTTATAACGCCAACGGGTTCGTCCAGCAGATCGTGTCCGGCAGCCAAGCCGACTCCTGCAAGATTACTAACACCGCGACCAACTCTTACACTTCCGGATTATTCATTGAGGGCCTGGCGGTTTTGGCATCGATCACACCCAATGCGCAGACACAGACTTTGTGAGATCAACTGATCTTCTGCTTTAATTCGGGAGGCTCATCCGCGATCCATGGTTAGACTCAACACATTAATCACAACTGTATTGTCTACTTCTTTTTGGCAGACCTCCGACGGCATCATAGCCATTGGGAGTAAGTACTCATGTTTGGCGATGTGCTCGCGGCTTATTCACTTTGCGTAGATTCCAAAGACGGGGATTCCATCCTCGTTCGTGCACTCACAGCCGCGTATGTGCGCAATGTTACCACGCCTGAGGTGCATGCAAATTTGTACGACTACATCGGGGTGCAGGTTCGTTCTTTATATATCTTACCCCTATTGCCTCTGACTTGGATCTTAGTTCAATGCACTCATGGATCTCGCAACCATTAATGGGACCAATGTATATGCCGCCCAGTGGACGGGTCCACCGAGTTCGTCATTCTCAGAGTCAAACCAAAGCAGTGCACTCGCTGTCTTGCTCAGTGCTGCGTATTTGGACCCCCCGAACACCACCTCGACCTCATCCTCGCTAAAGCCTGCTTCACCGCCCGTTGGGGCGATCACAGGGGGTGTTATCGGAGGCCTTCTCTTCATCGCCATGATCGGTGTCCTCTTCCTTCTTGTCCGCCGCCGAACACGCGCGAGGCAACCACCCCCGATCTCCAACACCAGCCCTTTCATTTCTGAACTTGCCACTTTGGCTGAATTTCCTGCCTCCCAGGCCGCCAAGGCTAACGGCCCATCCGAGCCATACTCCCACTGGCAGACCACTCAACAGCAAGCTAACCTCCCAATCTCCCTTCCATACCGACGCCCAGCCAAGACCGGTGTACCGCATCAAGAATCCCAGGTCCCCGGTCCACTAGTGGCTGCAACAGCGATGTCGAGCTCTATCATTCCGAATCCAGAGCAGGAGGAACAGGGAGAGGCGCCACCTCCGGAGTATGTCGCGGGTGTAGAACCTAGATACATAGTATCTCAGTGAGCGTACATAGAGGGGACAAGGTTGAATTAGTTCAGTGTACGTTTCTGGACTTTTTTGGTACTTTCATTTTAATTTGTAGATTTTGTAACTCCAAGGCTGCTGGAGCCGCTGGAGTTGTGGTTGTGGAAGACTGATAGCACCGGTTGCACCCACCTTCCATTTGCTGGAAGAATGAATTAGTGAAGTGAGCAGCCCGTTCGATTCGGGCACAGTTAGTTTTCCAGATGTAGTACTTTCATCGCCTTTTTTGGGTACCATTCAAACAAAATTAGTTGGGGTTACTCTAGGTTGAATGCAGGTGGAGGAAGACCCGTAGCATTGGTACGCACCCACCCTCATTGGGCATTTTCAGTGATCTTAAAGTGGGCAGCCCGTTTGATTCGGGTGCCGGCCATGAATGAAATGTTGCATGACTTTTTGACTTTCCTTTTGGTTTTTGGCCGCACCCGGTCCAGGGCTTTCACGTATTCAGTGTAATTCACCGAGGGTGAGTTTTTTGCTTTGATTTTTTCTTCTTTCGTAAACCCGGAGTTGGCAGCGACAGTCAAACTGCTGAAATTGTGGTTAAATTGTTTCTGAGTGGCCGTGGTCGCTCTGCTATTTTGCGTGGCCTATCAAGGATTAAATGTAGGTGGAGGAAGACCCGTGGGTCATGACTTATGACGGTCACATTGCACATTTATTATTCCGACCGTTTTTTTCACTTTTTCACCTTTTTTTTGGGGGTTTTCAACTTCTTGAACTTTTTTTTCATGTTCCCATAATTTTTTTTTTCAAGATCATGAAATCTTTCAAAACATTGGTGGCAATGTGTTTTATGGAGCATGGGTAGTGGGAATGAATGACCCCCTAGATTAGGGTTTACCACTGATGGATGGCCGGGATCGATCAATCCCGTACCTCTGCCTCTGAGGTAGAGTCTAGTGGTAACTTGAGCAGGCTGTTATGTGGTGTGGCTCGCACCAAGCCTTCCTAGGCACACTTGACCAGTTTTAGACCCAGCATGTGAAGTATTTGAGAACTCGACACACCATGCCGATCAAGGCCATCAAGCGGCGAGTCGGCCTGCACAGCCCCCATATCAAGAAAAAATAGTTGAAATTTTGACTTCATAGAAAGATCACTCCAATCTTGGAACAACTAATCACAACCTCTGTTCAAAGTACAAAAAAATATGATTGGAAGAGGGAACATGAAAAAAAAGTACAGAAAGTTGAAAACCTGGAAAAAAAGGGTGAAAAGGTGAAAAAAAAGCCCAGAATAATAAATGTGCAAAGTGACCGCCATAATGTATGGCGTTCGAAGTGCACATTTAATAAAAATCACTATTTTTCGACTTTTTTGAACTTTTCTCTCTCTTTTGCCTCAAAATCTACATCTCTCTCTCTCTTTTGGTGGTGTTGAGTGGGGGAGGGAGAGAGGTGAAATTTCGCACTTTTTCCCTCTCCCTACTTCGGGTATGTTGAATATCACTCTACTTGTCAGATCGGTATCAGTAATATCTCTCTCTCTTCCCGACACAAATTTTTTCTCTCTCTCTTTTGGTGAAAAAAAAAACTCTCTCTCTCTCTCTTGCATGTTGAGATTCTATCCCTCAATACTTCACAACTTTCCTCTCTCCCTCTTGCATTCCTTACGCGCAGTGTCACAATCACGTGCACAGTGACACGGGCCGCCATCCGGTGGCTGGGTTGTCCTCTAGCGGGGCACCCAGCCACCCCCTGAGTGTTGTCTGCCGTACAGTTTAGGGCCGCCGCCCATTGCCGTGACGGGCACGGCCGTCGTTTCACGGCCCGTTGGCTCACATTTTGAGCTCCGACAATATGGTACGGTCAACGGGTGCCAGCAGCTGTACCAGGTTGAAATTTCTTTGGAACCAACCAATTTGTGTGAGTCTTCCCAAAGCGGCACAATAGTCCGGCAGCCTCGGCTGAATTCAGCACGCTCTCCAGTGGGTTGAGCAGTCCTGAAAAGACTGGAGATGGGTAGTACATGGACAAAAGTGAGCCAGTAAACCATGAAGAACGAGTTATACGTGTCACTGTGCACGTGATTGTGACACTGCGCGTATGGGATGCAAGAGGGAGAGAGGAAAGTTAGGAAGTATTGAGGGATAGAATCTCAACATGGAAGGAAGAGAGAGAGAGAGAGATTTTTTCACCAAAAGAGAGAGATAAAATTTTGTGTCAGGAGAGAAAGAGAGATATTACTGATACCGATCTGACAAGCAGAGTGATATTCAACATACCCGAAGTAGGGAGAGGGAAAAAGTGCGAAATTTCACCTCTCTCCCTCCCCCACTCAACACCACCAAAAGAGAGAGAGAGATGTAGATTTTGAGGCAAAAGAGAGAGAAAAGTTCAAAAAAGTCGAAAAATAGTGATTTTTATTAAATGTGCACTTCGCACTGGTTGGGAGATTCAAATTTTTCAGCACAATTTACGGTGAAAAATGTCATTGGGTTTTCAGACATTTTTCAGCGAAAAAAAGGGTGAAAAAGTTAAACATTTTTCACCACAATTCTCAGTGAAATTCAAGGTGAAAAACTTGAAACAAAATTCATAAGAGTTCATGCTAAATTTTCACCATAAATTCCAGTAGTTTTTCAGACATTTTTCACTGGAAAAGTAGCTGAAAAATTCAAACATTTTTCACCACTATTTGAAGTGAAATTTAAGGTGAAAAACTTGAAACAAAATTCATAAGGTTTTATACCAACTTTTCAGCTCAAATTCACCCAGATTTGGAGCCATAAATGATGGTGAAAAATTCAAAACTTTTTTTACCACAATTTTCAGTGGGAAAATCCATGAAAAATGGCTGAAAAACGTTCAAAGAAAGGTGGTGGAAAACTTGAAACCTGGTTTCACTTTTTTCAGGATTTTTTTCACCACCTTTTGCAGGGGAAATATAGGTGAAGAAGTCAAAACAGTTTTCAGACATTTTTCGCCTAGAATTGAGGTGAAAAACTTGAAATCTGAATTTAAGTTTTCCAGTGGAAAATTTGAAACCTTCATTTCAAATTTTCCACCACAAATTCACTAGTTTTTCAGCTGAAAATACTGGTGAAAAACTTGAAACCTGGCTTAAAACTGACATGTTGAATTGAAGAATTACATAAGGAAAGGAGGGTAGAAGGTGGAAGAGAGGAGAATGACATGAACTGTTTTGCTAGCTTGTGTGGTTTTAGAACTGTGTATACCCTGGAGTGGCACAAGGGATGGTGCAAGCAGAATGGAGCCCCAGAGAAGACAGAAGTTGTTCAAGTCGACTGTGGGTGCTCTGTGAAGCAATGGATTGAAGAGAAGAGCAACAGTCAGTGTTACACTTGGGGAATGGCGATCCTTGTAATCAAAGCCGAGCTCTTCAGACTGCCAGGCAAAACTCAATGTGGGGGAGGGGGGGCTGTTAAGTGAATGAAAATCATGATTGGTGGTGGCTTACAATGGGGTCAAAGGTGCTTATCAAGTGCTCAGAGTGTGTGTCATTCCAACCCAGTAGCGGGGGGAATTGATGGGGGGAATTCTGTGGAATTGGGTCAAAGGGAGGGGGGGCTGTTAAATGAATGAAGGCCATAATTGGTGGCAGTTCACATTGGGATCAAAGGTGCTTATCAAGTGCTTAGAGTGTTTGCCATCCCAGCCCAGTAGTGGGGGGAATTTACATGGGCAATTCTGCGGAATGTGGTCAAATTCGATTGGGTCAGATCTTGGTAGGAGTTGCCCTCGCTTGCACACGGGAGTCGTGAGAGGACACCCTGAAGACTCGACTGCACCATCACTTGGACCTCCAGTGTGCTTGCGGGCCAGGGAAATTAAATCCCCCCCCCCCGTGCACCCAGAATTTGCCCAGTCCAGAACCTTGCACCAGTCAACCACGGTAGGGATGCAAATTTTCTGCTGATACTGGGGAGTTGTAGGGAAACTTCCTACGAACTCGACTGTACCATCACTGGGACCTCCAATGTTCCCACGTGCCAGGGAAATTAAATCCCCCCCGTGCACCCAGAATTTGCCCAGGTCAGAACCTTGCATCAGTCAACCACGGTTGGGATGCAAATTTTCTGCTGATACTGAGGAGTTGTAGGGAGACTTCCTACGAACTCGACTGTACCATCACTGGGACCTCCAATGTTCCCACGTGCCAGGGAAATTAAATCCCCCCCTGTGCACCCAGAATTTGCCCAGGTCAGAACCTTGCATCAGTCAACCACGGTTGGGATGCAAATTTTCTGCTGATACTGAGGAGTTGTAGGGAGACTTGCTACAAACTCGACTGTACCATCACTGGGACCTCCAGTGTCCTCGCGGGCCAGGGAAATTAAATTCCCCCCGTGCACCCAGAATTTGCCCAGGTCAGAACCTTGCATCAGTCAACCACGGTTGGGATGTAAGTTTTCTGCTGATACCAGGGAGTTGTAGGGAGACTTTCTACAAACTCGACTGTACCATCACTGGGACCTCCAGTGTCCTCGCAGGCCAGGGAAATTAAATTCCCCCCTGTGCACCCAGAATTTGCAGAATTTGCCCAGTTCAGAACCTTGCACCAGTCAACCACGGTTGGGATGCAAATTTTCTGCTGATACTGGGGAGTTGTAGGGAGACTTCCTACGAACTCGACTGTACCATCACTGGGACCTCCAATGTTCCCACGTGCCAGGGAAATTAAATCCCCCCCTGTGCACCCAGAATTTGCCCAGGCCAGAACCTTGCATCAGTCAACCACGGTTGGGATGCAATTTTCTACTGATACTGGGGAGTTGTAGGGAGACTTGCTACAAACTCGACTGTACCATCACTGGGACCTCCAATGTTCCCATGTGCTAGGGAAATTAAATTCCCCCCTGTGCACCCAGAATTTGCCCAGGTCAGAACCTTGCATCAGTCAACCACGGTTGGGATGCAAATTTGCTGCTGATACTGGGGAGTTGTAGGGAGACTTCCTACGAACTCGACTGTACCATCACTGGGACCTCCAATGTTCCCACGTGCCAGGGAAATTAAATCCCCCCCTGTGCACCCAGAATTTGCCCAGGTCAGAACCTTGCATCAGTCAACCACGGTTGGGATGCAAATTTTCTGCTGATACTGAGGAGTTGTAGGGAAACTTCCTACGAACTCGACTGTACCATCACTGGGACCTCCAATGTTCCCACGTGCCAGGGAAATTAAATCCCCCCCTGTGCACCCAGAATTTGCCCAGGTCAGAACCTTGCATCAGTCAACCACGGTTGGGATGCAAATTTTCTACTGATACTGGGGAGTTGTAGGGAGACTTGCTACAAACTCGACTGTACCATCACTGGGACCTCCAATGTTCCCATGTGCTAGGGAAATTAAATTCCCCCCTGTGCACCCAGAATTTGCCCAGGTCAGAACCTTGCATCAGTCAACCACGGTTGGGATGCAAATTTTCTGCTGATACTGAGGAGTTGTAGGGAAACTTCCTACGAACTCGACTGTACCATCACTGGGACCTCCAATGTTCCCACGTGCCAGGGAAATTAAATCCCCCCCTGTGCACCCAGAATTTGCCCAGGTCAGAACCTTGCATCAGTCAACCACGGTTGGGATGCAAATTTTCTACTGATACTGGGGAGTTGTAGGGAGACTTGCTACAAACTCGACTGTACCATCACTGGGACCTCCAATGTTCCCATGTGCTAGGGAAATTAAATTCCCCCCTGTGCACCCAGAATTTGCCCAGGTCAGAACCTTGCATCAGTCAACCACGGTTGGGATGCAAATTTGCTGCTGATACTGGGGAGTTGTAGGGAAACTTCCTACGAACTCGAGTGCACCATCACTGGGACCTCCAATGTTCTCGCGGGCCAGGGAAATTAAATTCCCCCCTGTGCAAGCAGAATTTGCAGAATTTGCCCAGTTCAGAACCTTGCACCAGTCAACCACGGTTGGGATGCAAATTTTCTACTGATACTGGGAGTTGTAGGGAGACTTCCTACGAACTCGAGTGCACCATCACTGGGACCTCCAATGTTCTCGCGGGCCAGGGAAATTAAATTCCCCCCGTGCACCCAGAATTTGCCCAGTCCAGAACCTTGCATCAGTCAACCACGGTTGGGATGCAAATTTTCTGCTGATACTGGGGAGTTGTAGGGAGACTTCCTACGAACTCGACTGTACCATCACTGGGACCTCCAGTGTTCTCGCGGGCCAGGGAAATTAAATTCCCCCCTGTCCAAGCAGAATTTGCAGAATTTGCCCAGTTCAGAACCTTGCACCAGTCAACCACGGTTGGGACGCAAATTTTCTACTGATACTGGGAGTTGTAGGGAGACTTCCTACGAACTCGAGTGCACCATCACTGGGACCTCCAATGTTCTCGCGGGCCAGGGAAATTAAATTCCCCCCGTGCACCCAGAATTTGCCCAGTCCAGAACCTTGCATCAGTCAACCACGGTTGGGATGCAAATTTTCTGCTGATACTAGGGAGTTGTAGGGAGACTTCCTACGAACTCGACTGTACCATCACTGGGACCTCCAGTGTTCTCGCGGGCCAGGGAAATTAAATTCCCCCCTGTGCTAGCAGAATTTGCAGAATTTGCCCAGTTCAGAACCTTGCACCAGTCAACCACGGTTGGGATGCAAATTTGCTGCTGATACTGGGGAGTTGTAGGGAGACTTGCTACGAACTCGACTGTACCATCACTGGGACTTCCAGTGTCCTTGCGGGCCAGGGAAATTAAATTCCCCCCTGTGCACCCAGAATTTGCAGAATTTGCCCAGTTCAGAACCTTGCACCAGTTAACCACGGTTGGGATGCAAATTTTCTGCTGATACTGGGGAGTTGTAGGTAGACTTCCTACGAACTCGAGTGCACCATCATTGGGACCTCCAATGTTCTCGCGGGCCAGGGAAATTAAATTCCCCCCGTGCACCCAGAATTTGCCCAGTCCAGACCCTTGCATCAGTCAACCACGGTAGGGATGCAAATTTTCTACTGATACTGGGGAGTTGTAGGGAGACTTCGTACGAACTCGACTGTACCATCATTGGGACCTCCAATGTTCTCGCGAGCCAGGGAAATTAAATTCCCCCCTGTGCACCCAGAATTTGCCCAGTTCAGAACCTTGCACCAGTCAACCACGGTTGGGATGCAAATTTTCTACTGATACTGGGGAGTTGCAAGAAGACTTCCTACGAACTCGACTGTACCAGCACTGGGACCTCCAGTGTTCTCGTGGGCCAGGGAAATTAAATTCCCCCCCGTCCTCGCTTTCGACACCCTGGCCAATCTCATTGACTGGGGTGATTCTGCTCTCCGCGATCTGTTCTACGAAGGACTCCCTCGTCGTATCAAGGACGAGATGTTCCGGGTCACCTACAACAATACGCTCCTCAAAGTCAAAGCGGTGGCCCGGAGTATCGATGCCCAGTACCACAAGCGTGAGGTGGAGAAAGGATAACTCCCGAGACCAAAATGCCAAGCCCTCTGGCAAGCAGGAGGACAAGAAGAACGGTGAGAATCCCTCTAGGCCCTCTGGCAACTCGTTTTCCACCGCTCCCCCTCCATACTCCAGCTCTGAAAACCGTTCCGGAGGTGGAGGTGCTACCAGCAAGGGTGGCCAGGCCAACAACAACAAGGCCGGTACCTCTAAGCACCTTTAAGCCCTACACTGATAACCTTGGCGCCGAGACAAGATCAAGGAGTCGAAGCCGGAGCGCTGCTGTAAGGACAATCTGTGCATGTATTGCGGAGGCCAGGGTCACACTGCGAACGAGTGCAAGAAACATCCGGAGAAGTCCAGCGGTCGCGCCGCTCACGCGAAAATGTCTCCGCAGGGAGATGTGTCCACTCCGAAGTCGTCAAAGGATTGATCAGCATCCAGGAGCATACCTCCGATCCCCATCCGGGTTGCGTTGACTCCGGGGGTATCCCTCCGGTGCGTCTCAACGCATCCGCTCCTTCGCCTAATGCCCTTTACGTTGATCTGTCCCCGTCTCTTATACTTCCTGACTCTCCTCTGTCTAGAACAGACGAATGTTCAACCATTCCGCCATCCAGTGTATCACGAATTGCTCCGCGATTCAACTCCCTGTTACGTGGGCTTATTGACTCCAATTCCTCCCATTATTTTATATCGAGAAAAATTGTGGATCAAATGGCTTTATTCCGTACTCAGTGCCCCCAGTAAAACTCCGGTGCCTCGACGGCTCTTCCTCAATAATCAACCAGAAGCTACACTTGTTGCGCTGGTTCCCTACCGGAGAGGTCCTATCTCAGGATCTCTACATTACCCGTCTTAGAACACTGGAGGTCCCAGTGATAGTACAGTCAAGTTCTTGGGAAGTCTCACTACAACGCCCCAGTATCAGTAGAAAATTTGCATCCCAACTGTGGTTGACTGATGCAAGGGTCTGGACTGGGCAAATTCTGGGTGCACGGGGGGAATTTAATTTCCCTGGCCTGCGAGAACATTGGAGGTCCCAGTGATGGTACAGTCGAGTTTGTAGAAAGTCTCCCTACAACTCCCTGGTATCAGCAGAAAATTTACATCCCAACCGTGGTTGACTGATGCAAGGTTCTGACCTGGGCAAATTCTGGGTGCACGGGGGGAATTTAATTTCCCTGGCCCGCGAGGACACTGGAGGTCCCAGTGATGGTACAGTCGAGTTTGTAGCAAGTCTCCCTACAACTCCTCAGTATCAGCAGAAAATTTGCATCCCAACCGTGGTTGACTGATGCAAGGTTCTGACCTGGGCAAATTCTGGGTGCACAGGGGGGGATTTAATTTCCCTGGCACGTGGGAACATTGGAGGTCCCAGTGATGGTACAGTCGAGTTCGTAGGAAGTCTCCCTACAACTCCCCAGTATCAGCAGAAAATTTGCATCCCAACCGTGGTTGACTGGTGCAAGGTTCTGACCTGGGCAAATTCTGGGTGCACGGGGGGAATTTAATTTCCCTGGCCCGCGAGGACACTGGAGGTCCCAGTGATGGTACAGTCGAGTTTGTAGCAAGTCTCCCTACAACTCCTCAGTATCAGCAGAAAATTTGCATCCCAACCGTGGTTGACTGATGCAAGGTTCTGGACTGGGCAAATTCTGGGTGCACCGGGGGGAATTTAATTTCCCTGGCCCGCGAGGACGCTGGAGGTCCCAGTGATGGTACAGTCGAGTTTGTAGAAAGTCTCCCTACAACCCCCTGGTATCAGCAGAAAATTTACATCCCAACCGTGGTTGACTGACGCAAGGTTCTGACCTGGGCAAATTCTGGGTGCACGGGGGGGGGGGATTTAATTTCCCTGGCCCGCAAGCACACTGGAGGTCCAAGTGATGGTGCAGTCGAGTCTTCAGGGTGTCCTCTCACGACTCCCGTGTGCAAGCGAGGGCAACTCCTACCAAGATCTGACCCAATCGAATTTGACCACATTCCGCAGAATTGCCCATGTAAATTCCCCCCACTACTGGGCTGGGATGGCAAACACTCTAAGCACTTGATAAGCACCTTTGATCCCAATGTGAACTGCCACCAATTATGGCCTTCATTCATTTAACAGCCCCCCCTCCCTTTGACCCAATTCCACAGAATTCCCCCCATCAATTCCCCCCGCTACTGGGTTGGAATGACACACACTCTGAGCACTTGATAAGCACCTTTGACCCCATTGTAAGCCACCACCAATCATGATTTTCATTCACTTAACAGCCCCCCCTCCCCCACATTGAGTTTTGCCTGGCAGTCTGAAGAGCTCGGCTTTGATTACAAGGATCGCCATTCCCCAAGTGTAACACTGACTGTTGCTCTTCTCTTCAATCCATTGCTTCACAGAGCACCCACAGTCGACTTGAACAACTTCTGTCTTCTCTGGGGCTCCATTCTGCTTGCACCATCCCTTGTGCCACTCCAGGGTATACACAGTTCTAAAACCACACAAGCTAGCAAAACAGTTCATGTCATTCTCCTCTCTTCCACCTTCTACCCTCCTTTCCTTATGTAATTCTTCAATTCAACATGTCAGTTTTAAGCCAGGTTTCAAGTTTTTCACCAGTATTTTCAGCTGAAAAACTAGTGAATTTGTGGTGGAAAATTTGAAATGAAGGTTTCAAATTTTCCACTGGAAAACTTAAATTCAGATTTCAAGTTTTTCACCTCAATTCTAGGCGAAAAATGTCTGAAAACTGTTTTGACTTCTTCACCTATATTTCCCCTGCAAAAGGTGGTGAAAAAAATCCTGAAAAAAGTGAAACCAGGTTTCAAGTTTTCCACCACCTTTCTTTGAACGTTTTTCAGCCATTTTTCATGGATTTTCCCACTGAAAATTGTGGTAAAAAAAGTTTTGAATTTTTCACCATCATTTATGGCTCCAAATCTGGGTGAATTTGAGCTGAAAAGTTGGTATAAAACCTTATGAATTTTGTTTCAAGTTTTTCACCTTAAATTTCACTTCAAATAGTGGTGAAAAATGTTTGAATTTTTCAGCTACTTTTCCAGTGAAAAATGTCTGAAAAACTACTGGAATTTATGGTGAAAATTTAGCATGAACTCTTATGAATTTTGTTTCAAGTTTTTCACCTTGAATTTCACTGAGAATTGTGGTGAAAAATGTTTAACTTTTTCACCCTTTTTTTCGCTGAAAAATGTCTGAAAACCCAATGACATTTTTCACCGTAAATTGTGCTGAAAAATTTGAATCTCCCAACCAGTGTGAGCGCTGTTTCTCGGCCTAAGCTACTTGAGTGTTGATGGTTTTGGGGCTTGAAGAGCTTGAAGCCGGAAGGGCTTGAGGGAGTCGAGGGCTGGGAGATGGTTGAGACTTTAGGGCTTGAGAGCTTGAAGGCTTGAAGATACAAGACTTGAGGGCTTGAAGATGCAGGCGACTTGAGAGAAGATCTTGAAGGTCTGATAAAGCTTGCACCGCAGGTCGCAACACGCTTGAGGACTTGCATGAATTTTGAGAGGTTTACACTAGTAAACCTATGGTTTAACAATTGAAAGCTGGACAACGAGGAATGACTTGAGAGGGAGGGGAAAAGAGGGAAGATAGTGGGAGAAGGCAAGAGCAACGCACGCACCATCAATCTGCGTGAAGATGTCAACTGCTTTTGATGGTCATGATCAACAATCACTTGTGTCGGCTTGATGACTGGCACTTGCGGCGCGCGCCTGCGGAGGATTTAATAGTGTCTTCAATGCCTTGAAATTCAGCAGCGTGGCCTTGGAGTCCAGCGGCATAAACTCAAATTTGATGCTGCCTGTTTCTTACACTATACATAGCTGTATTTGACTAATTGGTTTTCCTCCACAAATCAAGGCCGCGCTTGTGAATATGGTATCTCTGCCCGGAATTGGGTGAAACGAGTGTGCTGGAATCGTGTTGTGAAGAGAGGATGCATTGATGTTCCAGATATTTTGTTGTCTCATAATCTTGTTGTAAACGGTGCGAGGATTGACAACTAAACACAAGGATGATGGCGGTTTTGCAATGCCTTACAAGCCGTTGTAATATCGGATCAATCTTGCCGAGAATTGGCATCCACACAACTTCAAACAACAATTTCCCGAATTTCCTGATGTCTGCCAGATGGCATCAACCCCGCTTTTAAGCGAAGTTGGGCATCAAGTTGGGATCAAAGTTGGATGTCAGATCGTGCTCAACCCCATGATCTGACATCCAACTTCGAAATTGGCCCAACTTGGGGGTCCCAACTTTGTCAGGTTAGACATCAAGTCGGGACCCAAGTCGGGCTCCAAATTGGAATGTCTGAAACACTCCATTGGCCCAGAAAACACCAACGTCCGATGGAGAAATATATTCAAATACTTACAGTGAGACTCAGTACTGTTCTAATCCTGCTGATACCTACTCCCTCAGGGTGCAGACAACCCCTCTGTTGTATTGATATCAGCACCGTTGTCAAGGAGGATTTGGATAATATCTGTGTGGCCCCCTTGAGCAGCAGCCTGCAAGGAGCTCCCATATGTTCCCCCTGTTGCATTGACATTGGCACCCTTGTCAAGAAGGATCTGGACTATCTGTGTGTTCCCCCATCGAGCAGCACCCTGCAAGGAGCTCCCATAGAATCCCCCGGCTGCATTGACATCAGCACCGTTGTCAAGGAGGATCTGGACTATCTGTGTGTGCCCCCATTTAGCAGCAGCAGCCAGCAAGGGGCTCCCATGCTCTTCGTCTGCTGCATTGACATCGGCACCCTTTTCAACGAGGATCTGGACAATCTCTGTGTGGCCCTGGTGGACAGCAGCTAGCAAGGAGCTCCCATGCTCTTCGTCAGCTGCATTGACATCGGCACCCTTTTCAACAAGGATCTGGACAATCTCTGTGTGGCCCTGGTGGACAGCAGCCAGCAAAGAGCTCCCGTATTCCCCCCCTGCTGCATTGACATCAGCACCCTTGTCAATGAGGATCTGGACGATCTCTGTGTGCTTCCATCGGGCAGCAGCCTGCAAGGAGCTCCCATATTTTCCCCCTGCTGCATTGACATCAGCACCCTTGTCAAGAAGGATCTGGACTATCTTTATGTGGCCCCCTTTGGCAGCAGCCTGCAAGGAGCTCCCATATTCCCCCCCTGCTGCATTGACATTAGCACCCTTGTCAACAAGAATTTGGACAATCTCTGTGTACCCCCATCTGGCAGCAGTCCACAAGGAGCTCCCATATATTGCTCCTGCTGCATTGACATCAGCATCTTTGTCGACGAGGATTTGGGCAATCTCTGTGTACCCCCGTCGTGCAGCAGCCTGCAAGGAGCTCCCATAGAATCCCCCTGTTGCACTGACATCAGCACCCTTGTCAACAAGGATCTGAACAATTTCTGTGTGCCCCCCTTGGGCAGCAGCCTGCAAGGAGCTCCCATATCTTCCCCCTGCTGTATTGACATTGGCACCCTTGTCAACAAGGATCTGGACAATTTCTGTGTGCCCCCCTTCAGCAGCAGCCCGCAATGAGCTCACCTGATTGGGTGCCCCTACTGCATTGACATCAGCACCCTTGTCAACAAGGATCTGGACAATTTCTGTGTGGCCACCGAGGGCAGCAGCCTGCAATGAGCTCACATGAAATGCCCCTGCTGCATTGGCATTGGCACCCTTGTCAAGGAGGATCTGGAGGATCTCTGTGTGCCCCCCTTCAGCAGCAGCCTGCAAGGAGCTCCCATACAGTCCCCCTGCTGCATTGACATCAGCACCCTTGTCAAGAAGGATCTGGACTATCTCCATGTGCCCTCCCCGCGCACCAGCCTGTAAGGAGCTCCCATATATTCCCCCTACCGCATTGACATCAGCACCCTTGTCAAGGAGGATCTGGACAATCTCTGTGTGCCCCCCTTCAGCAGCAGCCTGCAAGGCTCTCCCAGTTCTTGCCCCTGCTGCATTAACATCAGCATCTTTGTCAACGAGGATTTGGATAATCTCTGTGTGCCCCCCTTGAGCAGCAGCCTGCAAGGAGCTCCCATATGTTCCCCCTGTTGCATTGACATCGGCACCCTTGTCAAGAAGGATCTGGACTATCTCTATGTGCCCTCCTTGGGCACCAGCTTGTAAGGAGCTCCCATATATTCCCCCTGCTGCATTGGCATCAGCACCACTGTCAAGGAGGACTTGGACAATCTCTGTGTGGCCACCGTGGGCAGCAGCAGCCTGCAAGCAGCTCCCATATCTTCCCCCGGCTGCATTGACATCAGCACCGTTGTCAAGGAGGATCTGGATAATCTCTGTGTGTCCCCCTTGAGCAGCAGCCTGCAAGGAGCTCCCATATGTTCCCCCTGTTGCATTGACATCGGCACCCTTGTCAAGGAGGATCTGAACAATCTTTGTGTGGCCATAGTATGATGCCACAATAACCTCCAGATTGTTCCCATGCTGTGCCAACGGTGCCTCCTCTAACAGAAACTTCACAGTTTCCTCAAGGTTTGCTGCTGCTGGGATCCACAAAGTGCAAGGTTTTGATGGAAAATCTTGACAATTCCATGGCGGGGAGTTCCATTCATGGTGCCGTGAGTATTCCCCCCACAATGTTTTCCTCCATTGGCACGCCTGGTAAAGAAATGCTAGAAGGAGATCTCTAAGCTGACCTTCTGGCCGTCCAGCAGCATGTGCCAGGCAATACTGGGAATAGTTGACCAGAGGGGGTAGATTTCCTTCCTCCCAGGATGAATCTAGATATCCATCGAAGGCAAGGTATGTGAGCAGAGTGTGTGTTATCTCCAATTGTGCATCTGGGAATTGCTCAGCCTGAATGCCATCCAAATATTCCTGTGTAGTGTAGTGGACAAGTCGCACTACAGAGAGCCGCTCATCCACAATGACTAGTCCAGCGCAAACAGAGAGAATCCTTTTGATGGACATCAAATTTTCCTTGTTAAGCTGTTGTGTGCCTGGTTCAACAGCAAGAGCCACCCGCAGTTCTTCAACTGTTAATGGCCGCTTTGCATTAGCAACCCAAGTAATGGTTGAGCGAGCTGTCTTTCTGTTATCTTCGTTCTGAGAATTAATTCGCTGCATTGCAACATCATAGCTGTCATGAAGGTTCTTTGGTAGTTCTTCCAGGGCATCTCGGACTGCTTTGATTGTGTTCTTTGTGCTAAGGGACTCCAGATGAAGTTTAGCAAGAAGGAACCTGGTCAATCTTTCTTTCAGTTGCTTCCTGACAACAATTTGCCATGACTTACATCCCATCCACAGTACCAGTGATCTTTGCATGAATATCTCCTCGTAGGTCAGGGCTCTCTTCAATATGCTCTGACAGTGAGGGTGACAAGTTGATCTGTGCATCAATATAAGTTTGAAGGTCCTCTTTTGTGGGATAAATATCTAGAGTTTCCAGATTTCCGAATGAGGCAGCCTGTGGAGAAATGTTCTGCCGTGAAGTAATCATTAAGTTCACATTGTTACCCATTGCTGACAGATGTTGGAGTAGAATTTTCCGTTGAAGCTCAGGATATTCATCCATAGCATCAATGATGACAAAGACCTTTGAAAAATCCTGAAGGATAGAGCTGAGTACACCGGCAACTTCTTCCAGTGATGGTGTGGTGCCCTTCTCTTTGTGCTCCTGGTATATTTTTTTTGTGTTGGAGCCAATGCCCCTGCTGAGTACGAGCTGTCTCCAGAGACCGGCGAGAAGCTTAGATAGTGTCTGATCCTGGCCTTCCTTGTAGTTCAAATAGATGCAGGCTACACCAATATCATTGTTGTTTTGACATTCAGCACTGAGATGATCCACAACCATTGATCTAGGATTGCCATAGTTAGTACCAACCACTTGATATATTGAATAAGCGAACACAAGGACAGTTTTCCCGGCACCAGCTATAAATTTCAGCTTGGTTAGTTTAGGAAGAATATAAGGTCAAATAATTACATACGCATTCCAAGGCACCACAGTGTCCCTCCAAACCCAGCCTTCCATCGTTTGAATGTATCTTCTGCAAGTAGCCACCCACCAGTGCCCTTCTCCCGCACCCGTGAAATATCTGCATGTCGTTGAAAGAAATTGATAGGTGAAAACCAGTTGAGGAAAGCTAGGCGGGAAGTTTCCATTCCTTCCTCCTTGTTGCCATGATGTATCACAATGGATCCAGGTCCAGTATTCACAATGGGACCCTCCCCAAGGCCTCCACGACCACCCTCTTTATTGGCCTGTCCACCAGGGCCTCCGGTGCCTCCTGGGTAAAATGAATAACAATGTTAGTACACTAATCAATGTCTCTCTCACCTTGGATATTTGGTCGCAGTGGTCGTAAGACAACATAGACCTGATTATATAAGGTATATATAACTGGGTGTCAAAGCTGACATGGGAAACAGAACTGACCAAACAAAGCAGGAGGAGGATATGAATCATGAGGAATATATGTTCCTGCAGTACACTTGGAGGCGAAAGGGAAAGAGCTGAGGAAATCCAAGAAAGTTGTTCTGCGTGCAGTGTTGGAATCAAGTAAGGGAATCCAGGATTAGCAGTGAACCCGTTGCAAACGCCCGGGGAATTCCTTCGTATCTACACAACATATATACTGTTTTCTATAATTAAGGTACGCATTTAGTCCGTCATTCAGGAACAAGAAGGGGGACCTGGTAACTAAGTGTGCCACAGTCACAAATGACATGTGTACGCACATAGCATCTCGATATTCCCCGAACTTAGATTAATGTCGTACTTCGGTAATGACAGCTTGCTGTCATTGCGAGTTTCGCACACCTGAAGGATACAGGAAGGCCGTGAAACACCACCAGGTCCTCATCTGGGCACTGTGGTTAGTACCCCCAGCTCATCGGTTCTGAGCTACAGAAGCTGATGAGTCTACAATTTGAGCGGTTTGACCACCCAGGAATCACAATCATCTGAAAGTGAAAGTGCCACTGTCAGCTAGGTCTCATCTCGCCAAGGGGGACCCGCCGGTATGGGAACCCGGAGCACCACACTTTTTACCGACGTCCGGCAGTAATGCCGTGTGATGAGCTATTACTTCGGCTGATAGGACCCCGAAACCAATTGACAACCGAAGGAGAAGTTGTGTTGTAGAGTGCTGAAGTAAAAAGGAGCGTGCTGAATTGCGGATTG
>JARKIB010000662.1:0-44384 GCA_029378385.1 Mycena metata | reverse complement strand
AGCCCATCGACATTGTAACCGGGGAATTCCTTGTTATGAGCCAGCGAGCTATGCGACTCCAACACGGTGATTTCAAAGAGCTGGAAGGCAGGGATGGGGTTGTCCGCTTGCGAAAGCCCATCCTCGTCTCCGTCGTACCCCACCTCGCATATAAGGACGCTGAAACGGCGCAACAACAATGTACCGACATCTAGCTGCATTTTGCGATTTTTAGCGCTAGTTAAATGCAAGGCATACTAGGCTTCGAGTTGTAACAAGCTAGCTTTCTAATAGGTGCAATATTCCTATTGGGACTCTGTTTGGTGATACAAAGGAGGGTCAGAGTGAGCTCCGGCTGCTGACCGTAATACAAACTTAGTGCTAGGCGCGTGAACAAGCGTTACACTAGGGGAGTATACGCATTAAGGAGGATTACTATGGTCTAGTACCTCATAGTGTGGGCTAGCGCGCCAATAGACGACTTCCAGAGAGCACAGGATAACGAGAGTTACCAGCTAGCGTAAGAGGAGAGACATACGAATAGCCAGTGTGCAGCTAGCGGGATAGCACCGGGCCAGGGGCCATGTTCCATAAATAACTTGGCGCTAGCTTCGGGTTTATCGGGCTAGCTGGCGATAGCGACGGCTAGGAGAAGCTGTCGGCACGAGCATATGCCGAGTGATAGATCAGGTGATCGACGCGACGCGTTTGAAGGCAGCTAGCTGCACCAAACAAACTCAAAGAGATGTATTGCAGAAGAGATGGCACGATGGCTGAACGGCTAGATGTTCAGTCCGTGCAGAGACGGAGGTTGGGAGAGGATTGGTGAGCAGACAATGGCGGGAATGGTTTTTCCGAGTCGTTTTGCAAATACAGAGGTTCCGGGAGCTGTAAAAGCTGTACGGAATTGGCAATATACCCAGCCTAGGCCCCCAAGATGGTCAGCTAGCTGACTGTCTGGCAAGCCTAGCGCACGATAGCACCGGCTAGCTCGCCGTAGCGGAGCTGCACGGACCAGTTTTTACTCATTTCACTTTACCTCATCTCTTTCTCTCAACTAGTATAAAAAGGACATGTAAATAGCGCTGAAGACCAGTTCATGCCCCGCTCATCGTTACGACGATAAGGGTGTGCTCAGGCCTAGCTAGCGGAGATAAAGTATCTTCTTCGTTTGTAAAGTCTATAGAAATCGAATCAGTGTTGTTGGATCCACGAGTAACTGTGTGAACTAATAAGCAAAGACTCGCGTTGGGAGCTTGTGAGCGGCAACGACCTCCACGTATAAATCGGGACCGAGCGCACAAAGAGAAAGTTTGAGAGTTGTCGTTGACTTCGTGGTGGACTTCGCAAGGGCTACGCATTGGGTGACTAGGAAACGCCTCCCGTAAAAAGGACTACGACCAGCACAGCACTTTGGTAGAACTCCTTGGTCGATTCATTGGCCGATTAACGAAGCTTGAGTGAACCCTCTAGGTCCAGTATAAGCCCAAGTGTTAAGGAAAAGAGCTTAGATTCAAGGTTCTAAGTCGGCACCCAAATATCTGTTGATCTGGGATCGTCATAGAGGAGAGAATAGCTGGCGCAGCATAGTCCGTAACTGGAAGTTTTCAGAAGACGCTTTATCACCTCGCCTAGGACGACGTAGCAATCTACGTCCGCTTAGTAAAAACCCTTTTTACCCCAACCCGTTCATTCCAATCCCTTGGAAAGACTTGTTTCGGTCAAACGGTTGAGCTAGCTCAGAGATTGAAGTGTTTGTTGGGATAGTTGAGGCCATAAATCATCGCTAGTGCACTAGGGAATCAAACCAGCAGTCGCATACTACGACTCGGGACCCGAACTCACTAGGAAGACGCGCTAGTCTTAGTGTTATAATCATAAGGGGATTGGTGTGGTGTGTTAGGTTTTAGGTGTGGTGTGTTAGTGTTCAAGCTAGCCCATACTATAGCTTAGCTAGCCTCAATTCACTGTCAGCGCATCTTGCCCATTTCAACGCGCAGGATCCGAAACATGTTGCTGCTGGCACCAG
This sequence comes from Mycena metata, assembly GCA_029378385.1. Taxonomy (NCBI): domain Eukaryota; kingdom Fungi; phylum Basidiomycota; class Agaricomycetes; order Agaricales; family Mycenaceae; genus Mycena; species Mycena metata. Next base: position 42,376 of record JARKIB010000662.1, on the reverse strand, counting down.
GAACGAGGATATCGTCTACTTGAACAGCGTTGCGCGCTACTTTGGCAAGCGCAACGAAATGGGGACGCGAGTCGTGGAGCAGTTTCTGAAACGGAGCAGATTCAGTGTTCAAACAGACCCGAGTTGGAAACGGAGGAAATACCAACTGGTCGAGGACACGCCGGATTGCGGCACGAGCTTCCTGGGTAAGGGTCGCTTTCATGGGCGGAAACGGAGTTACCAGAGTAAACCCAGGATCGACGGTGGACTGGATGAGGTACACCTGCGGCCGGATGGCATACTCGAGCAAGCGCCCCATGCTGTGCGAAGGATGCCAAGCCGTCGTGGCTGCGCGCCATCCAGGAATTTCGACAGACAATGTATCCTGCCGAAGACGTTCTTCGGGCATTGCACGAGAGAGTTCATGAATAACGCTTTCGAGCTCCAGCATCCACGAAGGGAGCGCGAACGAGTCCTGCGTAGGGGCTGCCATGATTTAGGAGCGAGAAGGAGAGGGGAATTTCCGTTTCAGGCAACGGTCAAAATGATCGAACAATTTTAAAATCGGAACCGGAAACGAAGGAAATTTCCAACGAACCGGTTCGGTTTGCCAGGAGGACCACGTCGAACCACAATAATCTTTACACGAAACAGACAAACGGAGCTACATTAAGGTCCAGACGGAGAGGCCCACCCGGTATTAACAGGCCGGCGCATCATGCGCCCCGATCGCTCGAATTCGGGATACTCTCCACGAGTACCAAGCAATGCGGCCCAGCAGGTCGCTACCCGTTTCAAATGTTCAAGCCCCGCCGACATCTCGACTCCTTCAGCCGTATTTTCTCCAACGAATCCATATACCTCGGCCATATAATCCAAAATTTCGAGTTGGCCCATCGCTACGTCAGATACGGGTGGCTCGTGCGGGATGAGATGAACCCCGGCCACGCCGTCCCACAGCGCAACGTACGAAGGGTACTCCGGGTCCGTGAGCGAGATAAGATGCTGTGAGACGCGTCAAATCTTGTGATATATTTAGCCGAACGGAAACGGAACGCACCACGAGCTCCATTAATTTGCGGATCGAGTGTTGCACCATGCGCGTGGTGCTAAGAGGGAATTCGAAGCGCCCGTAGCCGGTGCGATGGAAGGAGGGATCGAGTGCCTGTTGGAGCACGAAAACGGCCGGCCGAAGCACTTGGCGCAAAATGAGCGAAACGGAGATCGGAGGTGCCCATTCTCGCTGCTCAGCGTACTCCTGGTCCGAGACCTCCAGAGGCTGTATCATTCGGCAAGCTTCTTTGACACGCGTGGCCAGTGCGCGGCCAGCAGGACTACCAATTAGATGCGCAATTCCGATAGGAGTTGTAGGAGGAGACAGAGTGGACGTCATTTGGCTGCAAAATCCGGATCGACACGACAAGGGCGCGAAAAATAAGGAAGCCCTTTGCGTTATTCAATCCGGACGTACAACAAGCGTATTTATGCTACCAAGACGGATGGTCCTATTGAAAACGGAAGAGGCGATGAAAATAAACCCGTGTCGGCAAAACACGATCACTCTCCGAGTCCCAAGAATATCTGCTCCGTGTTGGATAACAGGAATGACGGAAAGTCCGTTTGGTCTTCAACCTCGTTCCAGGCGCGGCCGATCATCAAGGCGCGAGAAAGGTTTAGCTGGATAAGGCGACGGTGTCACTCGATGCGCACTTTCTGGCACGTAAACGGCCACCAGTTCGTTTAGGAGTTCGAGTCCGCGAAGGCAGCCACCGCTGAACGCAACGTATGTTTGCGGTCCTTCTCTGCAAACGTCGCTGGGGAGAACCCCGTCCATCGTCGAGTAAACGAAACTACAGTACGACACGGGGTGACGTGAGCTGGTGAAACGGACGAATTACGAGACGGACTTGCCAGGAAACCCATGATGTTGGAAATAGCGTCGTGGACAACGCTTAACTCGATCATGGTCAATTCGTGACGACGCAACCACCCCGTATTGGCTGGGCGAAGCGCGCAATCCAACAAATGGATAGACAGGACGAATATAGCATTCCATGACATCGTCAAGTTTATCGCGCAGTCTGGCTGCCGGGCTCGAAACGGAGTGCCGTGTCCAGTGCATACTCGTTGACAAGTTTGCACGCCTCTTCAATGCCGTAGAAATTCGAATCGAGGGCGATACGCGGAAGACTGGTAGACGTTGGACATGGCGGCGCGAATGGGCTCGTTGAGAGGAACGAGAGCAGATATCAAACGGGGTCTCAACATACAGGCCTTCTATTTATACGATAAACTTTAGGGAAACGGACGACACGCTCGCATCTCCGAGGACGAATGCCTCGCAACGCTCCACTCAGAGAGCTCTCGGCCGCATGCTTCTTCATCCGCGCACAAAGTAGGGCTAGCGCTTCGGCAAAAATAACTTCTACTCCCCCCTTGTAAACAGTCAGCCTGGTGGCCACGCTCAGGGGGAGAATCTACCATATCAGCGAGCAGGCCCTCAACACTCTCCTTTTGCACACCTATCACCTTGCCTTCCGAGTCCGTTTCAACTAAAAGAGCACTGTCAACACGGGAAAGGGCTACGAGCGTGGCCTCCACAACGCACTGTGCGTCGGTCCAAACGGGGCTGTTGATTTCATTGGTCGAAAAGTCCAGGACGACCGCGTCGTTTACCGCGATCCGTTGGAAGTTGCGCAGGGGTTGCCGCAAGACAAAAATTGGCTCGACCGTGTGGTGAGGATCGTACTCCTCGTAGTCCAGGAAAATGGCCTGTTTAGAGATGCGGAAGAGGGCGACCGTCTCTGCGCATTCTTTCAAAAAGAATTCCGCTTGCGAAACGGCAAGATTGAAGACGTTGACTCCCTGGACGTCTGGCGCGTCATCACCATCAAAGCCCACCGCATACAACAGCACGCCGATAAGATAGAACATCCAGGAAGCTTGCGTAGGGGTATTGTGCCGACTGAAATTCTGGCGAAACTCGTTCTGCCAAACTCACGCTGCATAATACTTCGAAACGGAGATAAGCCACGGATCCCTCGAGGAGGAGGAAGGATGTACGAACCATGTGGTCGACAATAATGCGTACGCATACCCGAGCTTCGTGCAGGTCTCGAGTGGTGATAGAAGTTCGGGTACGCGTGGCCCAACGATCTTCCAGAATCAATATCGCAACCAAGAAAACCTTGAAACGGAGGTTCTGTCGAAGAAACCGCGATAGTCCGCCGGCAGGGACATCCATGCTCTCGCCTGGCAGTACGGCAACTGTAGAATGAAAGCGGCCGATGGCAGAAGTGTCCATTCGGTGAAACGGAGGAGTCGGAAATTTTGAACCGGCGCAAGGCTGTATTTATAGTGTCGCCAACCGGGGACGGTCGGCATTCAAAAGTGGGGAGGAGATGTGAGCTGTCACTTTGTGATGCGCTCTGAACACGGCCAAACAGGAGGAAAATCATACTCACGACAGCGACTCTGTATCAATAAAAAGCATCGGATACACCACCACCAGGGCCAGACCCCGAATCGAACAGGGTTCTCTTGGAGAATCGCTCCATCCCAATGTATCGAGTCCAAGCGTGTTACCGTTACACTATCTGACCGCGAGTACTCACCGAGACCACAAGCAAAAAGGATCCTCTGCGTCAGCAAGGCCAGACCCCGAATCCGAGGAAACGTTATGGGAGTCTGTCTATTCGTCTCGCGCACGTTACCATTCCGCCACCTGGCCGAACATCAGACTCCGAATCAATAGGAAACCCACAAGCAAGCAGGAAAATATTGATAGAGCTATCTGGCCGTTCAATGCGTTCACTCAAAAACTCGACGCGCATTCACTCAAAAACGAAACGGAGGCAAAAGTTTCTTGATGGTTTATCAAGGCCAGACCCCGAATCGAACGGAGACCTTGCGAGGAAACATTACAGGCTCTCTTATTTGTCTCGCATGCGTTGCCGTTCCACCACCTGGCCGGTACTAGGGAAGGAAATGGGGGGGCAAACGGAGACGAAGTGGTTGCGCTATGGGGAACGGGGCGACTAAACGGAGAACTGAGGCGGTTCTTGGGAAACGGGGTGACTGAAACGGGAAACGGATGCGACACGAGGCTGCTCCGAGTCAATTTCTAACCCCTTCGGAATCGGGAACGCGTGGGCGATCACAGAGGCAAGTCAGAACTGAAAAGGTGGAACGTCCGTTTCCAATTAAAGGGATAAATACGCGCGCGAGTATCGGACAGAGTACAGTATAAAAGCCAGCTGTAAGATACGGAATGAGCATCTTATTACCTCCCACTGCATTTACCTAAAGCTACTCCCCCTGAAGTACACCAGGGTGGGGAACTAAATTAAAATACACTCCGCTACGGGTCGTGCCGCCCAATAGTAGGACAAACCAAGGTCACCTAGAAGGCCAGGGCTTGTCAAGAAACCCAGTCCGTCTCACCTCCGTTTCGATAAATCGATACGGGGGAAGTATAGTCACCCCGGAGTTGAAAGCGCGCGGTAGTAGATTAACGCGGCACACCACCAAACGGCCAGTCGCCTAACTTGGCTTCGTGCAACCGTTCCTTTTCGGAGTTCGAGCGCATATCCTTGCGAGGAACCCACCCCATCATACACGGAAGGCCTATCCTACGCGATTATACCATTTCCCCCATTCAATTCGCACACTTCACCCCCGAGTCTTCGAAACGGAAGTGATTCCGTTTCAAGGCGTTCACCAACGGAGAAACCAGGCTACGAAGGGAATCGCTATAGCCATCCGTATAGTGTTGCACTGTACTGAAGAGACCTGCCGTCCGATACGTTCGAGATGGGTGGATAAAGCATAACAGATAACCCGAGTACTCCGGAACGGAACAGCATTCGCATTGCAGAGCGTACCCTTCGAGCAAGTGTAGAAAACTATCCATCTGCGGTACCTTCGGAAGGCCAGCCCCCAACGAAGAACTAAATCTTTGAGGAACCTGGCAAAGTGTTCAATCCAAACGGAGAGAACTGTACACACACACACCACAAATTATATATCGCGCATTAGCGTACCTTAAAACTACGCAGCTCCGCGAAAGAGCAAATTTCCCCCTAGAGGACGAATTAAATTCTGTAAAACACTACTTGACTATACCCACCCCGGGTCAGGCAGTTCACAGAACCGCAGTCCGCATCACAGCGCGTCCTCGGCAAGCCACGTCGGTGAATATGCCCGGCCCACCTCCCAGCTGTTGTGCCGGAGCTCTCGGACCAGGAACGGCGCCAGATTGGGTGAATTAATTCGGATCGTCATTTTGATTGTTTATTTTCCAGATCCGTGGGACTTGATCGCGAAGCGCCTCGCTGGCGTATAAAGGGACGAGGGGATCAATTTACCTCTCTCCTTCTTACCACCACCATCCCCACTTTTCCCTACCGCCACTATGCCACTGCGGCCAACTGGAGGACGTCATCCCCGGCGCAGAGCGCCGGGGCCGATTTTTTTGACCTCTGTGGCCGGCTTTTCTTTCTGATTTCGATGATTTTCCCGCGTTATCAGTTTCTTTTTCCGTCCTCTTCTTTTTCTATCCACTTGTAGGACGTCATCGTGTCAAGGTCTAACCTGTATGCGTATGACCCTTCACGGGTCATCCACGGCGCTCCGCGCCAGGCCCGATTTTTTCTTTCTTTCACCTTCAACATTGGACCGTCATCGAACATTTACTTCTTCACTAAACTTTACTTCAACCTTTCTTGACTTGAACCCTTCTATGATTGCTTCATCCTTGATCCATTGGACCAACACTCAGATGCCACGGTGCTGAGCGCCGTGGCCGACTTTTACTCCGACTCTGCGTTCAATTTCACATTTTGACTCATTTTTTTTTTCTCCTTTAACTTTCTCCTTCTCGTGCAACCTCTTTTGAACTTACCTGACCTACTCCCCTTCATCCTAGGGTCCACGCGCGTCTTTCAACACTTTTTACCACAAGTTCAACTTGCCGTGATGCAATCAATCCCCGGATCAAGCTCGACTTCTGCTTGTGTTCTTCACAGTACGTTCAACTCATTGATAATAGCTTGATCCTTTAACTCACAAACATCCCCTTAGGCCTCTAACATGCCGAAATCATCCTCGGAGGCCGAAACTATGCTCGCACGATGGACCTTTGCTCCAACCGTCAAATTCAACTCTGTTCATCAGTGCACGGTAAGTGCTTACTCAACTCTTGTTGGCCTTCAATTCTGACTCAAAACACATTTTTTTTAGTTATCCTCAATGCCGAAACTACGCTTGGACGCCGAAACTATGCTCGGACGTCCAAACTACGGACTTCCAACTCAATTCGGCCATTTCTTTGAGTTCAATTCACTTCACCAAGGTCAGTCTTGCCCGAAGCTCATATATGCCAATCTTACACACCATTTCCAGCCCTTTCGTACGCCGGAATTATGCCAGGAGGCCAAAACTATGGCCGTACGATGAAACTTTGCTTCAAACTTCAAATTTTCAACAACATTGTCAAGCTAAACACTTCTACGGTTAGTCCCTGGCTTAATTCTTGTTGGCTTTCAATTTTCGAATCAGAACACGCTTTTTCAGTCAGATTCAATGCCGGAACTACGCTTGGACAAACTATGCTCGGATGGTGACCGCGGACTATTCGGCAATTCCCTTGGGTTCAATTCACTTCATCAAGGTCAGTCTTGTTCAAAGATCATTCATGTCGATTATATTTCACTCACACACATTTTTTTAGCCCTCTACTATGCCGCAATTCCGCGAGGAGGCCGAAACTATGCTCGCACGCCGAATTCAACCCGGCTCGGCCATTTCGGTGACCTCAAACACTTCATTAAGGTAAGGTATCTTCATTTATATCCATCCTAGAGTCGATTCCAGCTCATTCAATGCACATTTGGCTCCGATCCACGTCGAATCCACGCAAAATTGACTTTGAACCTCAAAATTCAACCATGCACGTGATCACCGGAACTCGCCGAGTCGACCATCAACGGGATGTTCAAGTTCAAGTTCAAGTCCTTTTCATCATCGTAAGCCTTTATACCTTCATATAGAGTCGCCTTCTAACTCATGCGACCGCCTTCTAGGCCTAAACTATGCTCAACCACTTCAACTCGGCCTTTTCGACGCAAGTTCAACTTGACATCAACTGTGTTTCACTTTGGCAACGATTCTGGTTGCGTGTGCAACGTAAGTCTTGATCCATTGTGTCCAGGCCATGCATTCTAACGCCGCAGTAGACCATTTTCAACGCCTCCGGCGTCGCATCTTTCAAATACTTTTGCGTTGAATCTCGGATCAGGCCGCCGCATCAAACTCGACTCAGCACCTCAATTTCGGCCCTTTCCAACGTAAGTCTTCGACAAATCCTTCAAACTTTCCACTTCTGACCTCAAATCCCCCAGTTTCTTCTATGCATCAACGACGTCCTTTTCCAAAAAATCTTTGACGTTCAGTCTCCGATCAAGCCGCCGCATCAAGTTCGACTTTCACGCAAGTTTTCGACTCATTGCACGTGAGTTTTCTTTCGATGGCCTGTTCCCTCAAGTGCTCACATTCTAACATTCAAATCTCCAGTTTTTATGCATCAACACCGCATTTTTTCAAATATTTTGGCGTGCAATCTTCGATCAAGCCGCCACCATCAAATTCCACTCGGCATCCAACTTTTGCACTCATTCACGGTACGTCCTCCCTCAATACATCTATTGTGTCAAATCTTTACATTCTGACACCACATTTTGCAGTCTTTACGCTCCAACGACGCATTATTTTGGCGTACAATCTCTGATCAAGCCGCCACCGTTAAATTCAACTTGGCGTGTTGCAAGTCCTCGACTTATTCCACGTAAGTCTTCGTTCAACACATCTATTGCTTCAAGCTGTTGCATTCTAACCTCAAATCATCCAGTTTTTATGCATCAACACCGCATTTTTTCAAATATCTTGGCGTTCAATCTTTGATCAAGCCGCGCGCATCAAATCACTCGCGGCCTTCAAACTTCGAGCTATTACAACGTGAGTCTTCATTCCATCCACTCATATCACACATCCTGACACTTTAATCTTCAGTTTTCACGCCTCCGGCGTCGCATTTTCAAATATTTTTGTGTTCAATCTTGGATCAAGCCGCCGCATCAAGTTCCAACATTCAACGTAAGTTTCAAAGCAGTTCATTCAGGTGTTCTATTCTACCACTCTTTCTCTCAGTTTTCTCTCAGTTTCGCGCAATTCCAAAATATTTTGACATTCAGTCCCCGATCAAACCTGGACATCAATTTCCCCCCTTCAAGTCAGCGCAAAGGTTCCGCATCATTTCAACGTGAGTTTCCCTCTCCAACGTGAACGTTTTGCGTTCTAACCACACACTTCCTAGCTTTTGATGCATCCGACGCACAATTTCAAAATATTTTGACATTCAAGATTCCGCATCAATTCTCCGATCCAACGTGAGTTTGTGTTTTCCACTTGCAACTTGTCGCATTTTGACCTCAAATTCTCAGTTTAGATGTACCAAGGACACAAATTCCCCGATGTTTTGACGTTCAATTGACTTCGGGTGAGTACTTTGAGCATTTCCCGCGGACTTTGACCTGATCTACGTTGTTTCAGTGATTCCGACACCGCAATGCGATTCAACCAGGTCAGTTTGCACCTTCACTCCACGTTTCTGACCTTTTCTCTCAGAACCGACCCGACATGTTTCGGTGAGTCTGCTAATTTTCTTTTTTTTTGTTTCCCGTACCGCCCCGACTTTATCCCGTAATTACGACTCTACTCTACGCGCCCGGAGATAGATTGTCCTCTTTGGGCCGGCTTGCACGGGTTGGGGAATTCAAATTTCTCAGCACAAGTTGCAATGAAAAATGTTGTTTATTTTTCAGACATTTTTCACCAAAAAAGTAAGTGGAAAATTCAAACCATTTTTCACCATTTTTTGCCTTTCTTTTGAATTTTTCACCTCCAGCTCAAAAAATTGTGAAAATGATTTGAGTGAATCACGCCGGTTTGATCCGATTACGTAAGCTGAACCTCTTAATTTCAAGAATTTACGCCGCTGTCATGCGTGGAAAACTTGGCGCGCCACCGGATCACCCTTAAAAGGCAATTATCTGGGCGCCAATCTCGCTTAGAGTTGCCTTTTATGGGGTGATGGAGGAGTGGCCGCATTGGGATGTCGTGTTGTTTGCGCTCTGATGGACTCAGTTCAAGTCCGTTTGGGGTGGTCAAAAGGCGAACTTGTATGTTTCGGTGGGTCCTGTCATTTGTGTGTTCAGTTGAAGTGAATGGCCCAGAACTGCTAATATTCAACAATGCGGCAACAAGTCATAGAGAAACTTGGCACATCTGGATGGGGTCATTCAAGGTTCCTTTAGTGTGGAGGGCTCTTGGTTTAATAGATCGCTTAAATCTCGCCTTTTCTGCCCTGATGGACGAGTGGTTCCCAATGCGGCTTATGTTGTTTTGCATCTGGTGGGCTCAGTTTGAGCTAGTTTGGGGTGTTGAAAACTTGAATATGTTTGCTTTAGGGGGGGCTCCCATTCGTGCCTTGGCCTCAAGAGACTGGAGCTGAACTCATGATAATCACCATTGTGTTCACAAGTCTGGGAGTAAGTGTCCTGCAGCAACTTGGCAAATCTGGGTGGGGGCTGTTGGTCCTGCAGTACCTTTCTGGTCAATTAGTTCAATATTATCATGTACAATGGACTTGAGATTCATGATTTTCGCATTTTCCCTGTTTTGTGGCTCAGTACAAGCCAGTGTTGGGTTAGATCTCAATCCGCAAACCAAAGGAGGTTCTAATAGTGTATTAAGAATTTTTAGGACTAACAGACTAACGGTACACCCTCCAGATGCCCGAAAGCGAATATTTGTCTGATTTCAACCATGCGCTCAAGTAGCCACCAGGGAGAGTCCCGGGTCGAGTTACGGTCATTCAAAAAATCAATTACTAAATATACCAAAAGCGTACTGGCCTTTCGGGTAATCATCTGATATTGCTTTTAAAGCTACAGAGTCGAGTGGGATGTGCATCTATACGCAAGAAGAAAAGACTCGCCGTGCTGGTTGTCGAATCACAGGTGGAACAACATCGGTGCGGTGGGAAATCGACAAATCTCCCATTCCGCGTTTTTAATGGCACTCCGATAAAATCGACCAAGGCTTAATCTCATTTCGCTTGCTCGAATTCGATGGCGAGTTTAACAAACCAGAGTGGTCAGATTTACAAAATGACCCGAGCGACGCTTATCGTACAGTGATTGTTCACACCGCATCTTATAGGTGGTGGTCCAGCGTACTCTTCGCGCTCTGTTTCCCAGAACTGGTGACGACGGGAGAGAAAAGGCGAAATGTGAGCAACATCCATCACTATGTATGATACATTCGGCGCTAATCTTTCGCAAATCGTGTCGGAAATCTCCTAGAACCCATGGCCAATACAGTTTTCCCGTTCCAGATTTCACTCCACCTCCACTGGCACCCAGGCGGCATTCAGAGCTTCGACATTCATCATCACGATGCGAACAAACTGATCAACAAGCTTGGGGCGGTCGATTTCGCGCGGAAATTCGGAGCGGGCATCGGCAACAGATTCTGTGATGGATGTTGCGAAAGATGTGTTTACCCGGAGTAGTTGAAGGACGGGCTCAACCAGATCCCAAGGGGCGTGTGGTGCCATTTGCCCAGTGAACACAAAGATAGTGCAAACGACTGGCCATTCAGCTCGATGGGAAGAGAGGATTAGAATGTGGGGTGGAACTTGCCAATTGCAATGGAGATCCAGTGTGAGATGTCGATGATCATGCTGAACTCTCCAAACTGGAGTGGGATAAGCTGAGGACCAGGAAGACCAAGATGAGTATCACAGACGAGGGAGGTCAGGAACGGCGGCAAGGCATGTCGTGGTATATTGTACTAAAAGCAATGTCACAAAATGTATGGGGAGATCCAAGCAACTAAAGTAGCGCTCACATTCTGCGGACAATGGCGCACAGACGTGTCAGCAAGCGCAAGGAGGTGGGGACAAGGGCGGCACTCACGCACTGTGGGCGATGGCGCACGGGCGTGTCAGCGAGGGGAAGGAGGTGGGGACAAGGGCGGCACTCACAGTCTGCAGGCGATGGTGCACAGGCGCATCAGCGAGGGGAAGGAGGTGGGGACAAGGGCGGCACTCACAGTCTGCGGGCGATGGCGCACAGGCGTGTCAGCGAGGGGAAGGAGGTGGGGACAAGGGCGGCACTCACGAACTGCGGGCGATGGCGCACGGGCGTGTCAGCGAGGGGAAGGAGGTGGGGACAAGCGGCACTCACGTCCTGCGGGCGATGGCGCACTGGCGTGTCAGCAAGCGCAAGGAGGTGGGGACAAGGCGGCACTCACGTGCTGTGGGCGATGGCGCACGGGCATGTCAGCGAGGGGAAGGAGGTGGGGACAAGGGCGGCACTCACGACCTGCGGGCGATGGCGCACGGGCGTGTCAGCGAGGGGAAGGAGGTGGGGACAAGGGCGGCACTCACGTGCTGCGGGCGATGGCGCACGGGCATGTCAGCGAGGGGAAGGAGGTGGGGACAAGGGCGGCACTCACGACCTGCGGGCGATGGGCACGGGCGTGTCAGCGAGGGGAAGGAGGTGGGGACAAGGGCGGCACTCACGTCCTGCGGGCGATGGCGCACGGGCGTGTCAGCGAAGAAGGAGGTGGGGACAAGGGCGGCACTCACGTCCTGCAGGCGATGGCGCACGGGCGTGTCAGCGAAGAAGGAGGTGGGGACAAGGGCGACACTCACAGTCTGCGGGCGATGGCACACGGGCATGTCAGCGAGGGGAAGGAGGTGGGGACAAGGGCGACACTCACAGTCTGCGGGCGATGGCACACGGGCATGTCAGCGAGGGGAAGGAGGTGGGGACAAGGACAACACTCACGAACTGCGGGCGATGGCACACGGGCATGTCAGCGAGGGGAAGGAGGTGGGGACAAGGGCAACACTCACGAACTGTGGGCGATGGCGCACGGGTGTGTCAGCAAGGGGAAGGAGGTGGGGACAAGGGCGGCACTCACGTCCTGCGGGCGATGGCGCACGGGCGTGTCAGCGAAGAAGGAGGTGGGGACAAGGGCGGCACTCACGTCCTGCAGGCGATGGCGCACGGGTGTGTCAGCGAAGAAGGAGGTGGGGACAAGGGCGACACTCACAGTCTGCGGGCGATGGCACACGGGCATGTCAGCGAGGGGAAGGAGGTGGGGACAAGGGCGGCACTCACGAACTGCGGGCGATGGCGCACGGGCGTGTCAGCAAGGGGAAGGAGGTGGGGACAAGGGCGGCACTCACGCGCTGTGGGCGATGGCGCACGGGCGTGTCAGCGAGGGGAAGGAGGTGGGGACAAGGGCGGCACTCACGACCTGCGGCTGTGGGCGATGGCGCACGGGCATGTCAGCGAGGGGAAGGAGGTGGGGACAAGGGCGGCACTCACGACCTGCGGGCGATGGCGCACGGGCGTGTCAGCGAGGGGAAGGAGGTGGGGACAAGGACGGCACTCACATCCTGCGGGCGATGGCGCACGGGCGTGTCAGCGAGGGGAAGGAGGTGGGGACAAGGGCGGCACTCACGTCCTGCGGGCGATGGCGCACTGGCGTGTCAGCAAGCGCAAGGAGGTGGGGACAAGGGCGGCACTCACATCCTGCGTGCGATGGCGCACGGGCGTGTCAGCGAGGGGAAGTGGGGACAAGGGCGGCACTCACGAACTGCGGGCGATGGCGCACGGGCGTGTCAGCGAGGGGAAGGAGGTGGGGACAAGGGCGGCACTCACGTCCTGCGGGCGATGGCGCACGGGCGTGTCAGCAAGCGCAAGGAGGTGGGGACAAGGGCGGCACTCACGTCCTGCGGGCGATGGCGCATGGGCGTGTCAGCGAGCACAAGGAGGTGGGGACAAGGGCGGCACTCACGTCTGCAGGCGATGGCGCACGGGCGTGTCAGCGAGCGCAAGGAGGTGGGGACAAGGGCGGCACTCACGTCCTGCAGGCGATGGCGCACGGGCGTGTCAGCGAGCGGAAGGAGGTGCTCGACTCAAAATGGAGCTTACATATCTCCACATCGGCATGTAGCTCCTTGTATGTTTGCAAACAGTTTCGAACACTTCATTATTGCTCAAGCGCATGCGTTCCTTCCAACTGGTCTCACTTTTATCCATCAGCACAAACTCTCCTGTAAATCGATGACTTACGTCATCGCTTGCAATACTTTCGTACATCCGACGCTGAAGGAATTATGTTGCGCCAACGCGAAAAGGTCAGACAGGGTCTTATCATGAATGGCTGCATATGTCCTCTCGGTCAGGGCCGCACACCCAGCCGTTGGCTCATCCAAGTCTGAAATACACATCAGCAACTACCAAAAGCAAAGCAATTACGACAAACTCTGGAGCTGGACAATCTGGTCTGGAGGGTGACTTGTCCCTCGAAGCGCTTGCAACACTGTCCTATCAAATTTCGACTGAGCAGCCTGGCGGGCCTCCTCCTCAGCGTCACTTGAATCGTCCTCGCCGGACATCTCTGAATCGAGTAGCGCTTCGAACTTTGTGCAGACTGCAATGATGGGTACTATCCACAGTGAGTCGATTTTTACAGATCCGAAGAATTCAAATCACCAGGCGATTCTCGTGCATTGAAAAATGCGAGTTCAAACTCCGCGCTTGGAGCTCTTTCTTCGTCCATTGGAATGCAAAACCTACCTAAACTGAGGTAATGCCGCCATGGGTCCAACAACACGCACCATACGGCATGTATCTGGTCCTTGATCCTTTCCGACATCGAGCGCTTGCGTAGAAAGTTCCACAAATATTCCGTGCGAAGCTGTGAATCCTTTTCATGTTCCGCTCCAGCTTCAATCCCCCGTGAGTCGTGGAAGACGAAGAGTGGATTACTCCTGAACGTTATCTCGTTCTCGATGTCGCTCATTCCGCGCTGCGGTCTGTGATTAATAAAGGCCCACTGATTACAAGACGCGGCAACGGCACCTGGCGATTCGGCTCCAGTATCGACGGATCCACCTAAGGGCTGTTGGTCATGATGCTAGAGCTCGAGGGAGAAGAGTCGCTCACTTGCTTGCCATTGGCGTCAACAATTTGCAGATCGCTACCGTCTGAATCACACATCTTCTTTAAAATTGTCGTCTTTCCAGCATTCCGGCGGCCGATGACCAGGATACGAAAGCGGGGACTCAAGTTCTTGATTTCCTGGATTGTGCGGGGCATCGATGGGATGAGGGGGGATGACAGGATGCGCGATGAGGTGTTCCTATTTGATCCTCTCAATGGCCGCTCAACTCAAAATAGTATGATACACATCCGATAGATCCGGAATGATATCGTGGGTTCGGACAGTCAGGCGACCTCAAAAGACGGCGCCGTTCAAAATCTCCCCGCTGGCATTGGTAGAAGCGAAACTATATAACGTCATGGGGTATTCCTTTTTTGTCTTGGACATCGCGAACATGTCCTAGCCATTAAGGTCTTGTCCGACGTTTACCCTGAGCTTTCCCCGCCTCAGGAGCGAGCTATTAGAGGCAGCCGACGTGCTACTCTACCCTTTGGGGCCCTCAGAAAAATCCCCCTGGCGATTTTGGCAAACGGCCCGTGTTGATCGGCATCACCGGCTTGATTGCCCAACATGAACCACATCAAGCAAGCATTTCCTATCACATTCTGGGATCAATGCATGCAGATATGAAAGCCAAAAGGCCCTCTGGATCAGGGAATCAATTTCCCCACCTCTGAGCACTGACACAAAGGGGCCTTACCCCGCCGTAAATGCCAGGAAACATGCAGACATACTTTCAACATACTTTGGGCATGCACAGTCCACTGCTACTTCGACCCACAACCGGCCACTCACCCTTGACCTCGGTGAACCATTGCCTCAATGATCAATAGGTGTATGATATGTGAATAAATACTCATTTATTAACCTATCTATAGTACTTCAACTTCGGTGTTGAAGTCATGTTGAATGTGCAACATGACGTGACTTCAAGCTTACGCACCAAGGCAAATTCATTTCATCTTTGTTTGGCCTGATAACTGACCTTCCACCTACGGGTACTCGACCTCGACTCCAATCACATTTGACTTGAATCTTGAATTACAGTTGAAGATCATCGGAGTCAATGAATACTTACTGCCCTGTTTGGCTTAGAAGGTTCATTTGACGGTCAATGGGTATACCATTATTACAGTGTTTACCCTCGGGCATCTCGGGCATCTCTGGAATGGGCCGGACTTCCATGTTCTTGTCATATTTTGACTCACTCTATGTCTCTTCCTCAAGGTGTTCTATGGTGTACTTACCGCTATTTGTATCGTAGATTGGAGTTAGACAGTACGACATTGACTCGAATTCACACCCAGGATAGAATTCTTTTAGGCTGGATTAAAAGGCTAGTGAAAACAACTTGTATTAGTGGGCAAATACATCGTAGTTAAAATAACATGAATTGACACTGTAAAATAGCCTTTGCAAAGCAACATAATTTGCTTCAAATTTTTCATTCCAAGAAACCATTGTGTTTCATTCACATTTGAAAGGGGATTGAAGTTAAAGGGAATTGAGTGCAGAAACAAAATGTTTGATTCGACTGGTTCTCAACGGAATAAGGAAACCCTTTGTTTCCACCTTTGTTTTCGGCTGGGTTAAAACAAAGCTGGAAACCCTTTGTTTCCTTATTCCGTTGACAACCAGTTGAATTAAACAGCCTATTTCTGTACTCAATTGTCTTTGACTTTAATCCCCTTTCAAATGTGAATGAAACGACATGGTTTCCTCGAACAGAGAAGTTGAAGTAAATCATCTTGCTTCAAGAAGGCTATTTTACAGTGTCAATTCGCGTTATTTTAACTACGATGTATTTGCCTACTAATACAAGTTGTCTTTGCTAGCCTTTTAATCCAGCCTAAAAGAATTCTATCCTGGGTGTGATTTCGCGCAGCCTGTTCTATGCCTCTCTCTGATGCTTCGGTACATCGTTCAATCGACAACATACTTCAAGGCTCAACACCAATCAAGTCAAGCACTCAAATGTCAATGAGGCTTCATTCATTTTCATCTTGGATTCGGCCGCTGAGCCGACATCATCTAGATCTCCAACCAGTCAACCATCCCTTCCCATTTAACGTCAAGGTTGAACTCAGCTCAGGTAGGTGTTGGTTTCAATTCCGATTTGCGTCGCATTCAGTATTTCATTTATTGATGTAAGTCTTCTCCCTGGGAAAGTGGTTACGCGGCACCAAGTTGACGAATTGAGTCCTATTTTATTCCAGGTAATCAGTTCTCCCCCTCGTTCAATCCCAATTAACGTACATACTCACTATTTGCATTTTTACAGTCAGCTTGCCCCGGAATGTACCTTTGGTGTCCGCTTCTCAGTATGCAACGAAGCCGGGGTACGCACTCCTTCTACCGATAGTATGTTGAATTCAAGCTGACAGAATTTTTACAACCCTTCCCCGCGCCATTCAAAGAAGCTTTCAGCTAGACTTCATTTCGATTCATTTCAATCCAAGGCCGCGCACAATCTCAATCTTTTCTGAACGATCACACAGGTAATTTTGAAGACATGGATTTACTAAACAGACCTTGCTTGCGCAAACGCTCAGCAGGCCCGGCCTCACAAACTCGGTACTTTGACAGCTCCGCTGCGCGAGCCCGCTGCCGCTTCGATGATTTTCTCCGGGGTAAGTGATCACTGGAGTTATAGAAAGTTGAGTTTAAAATTGGCGTTGAATTGGCGTTGAATTGGCGTCGTGTTCAACTTGAAGTTTAGGTAAATAAGAGGTAAAAACTTGCGGCAAACAAGGGCCAGACCCTCGTCGGGAGAGTTAGGATCACCGGGTGACCCAAAAGTAGTGCCATTATGAGGGTGGAGAGACCTTGACAAGCAAGGTGATTCGACAACTACGTACACACATACGGGCTAGGGCCGAACGTATCTCCAAAATGCCCAAGGGCAACTTCTACTCAAGGAATCTGAGAATTTTGCGATAAAATGGGACTTACTTACTTGGGTTTGAACCAAGACTTCTTGAAGGGGTGACATTAAAGGCAAGCATCGAGGTTGAACACCCTTTCTCCAATGAAGGTCACAGGTGGGTCTCTATGAATCAGTATGTGAATATGCATGCCTCACACTCTGTCAGACCGTCGGGCCAAGGCTTTTTTGAATCTGATCGAAATTTCGAGAGTGACTGTGGCGTGGGGCTGGGAGGAAATGCCGC
The DNA here is from genome assembly GCA_029378385.1 of Mycena metata. Lineage (NCBI taxonomy): Eukaryota > Fungi > Basidiomycota > Agaricomycetes > Agaricales > Mycenaceae > Mycena > Mycena metata. The sequence continues at coordinate 25,145 of JARKIB010000662.1, read as the reverse complement.
GCCTGCCGCGATCTGCCGCGGCACTGACGCGCAGTGACGCGGCATTGCCGCGGCGGTGGCTCTGTTATTGACGCGCCAGTGCCGCGCGGCCTCTGGCTAGTTGCACAGGTATCATTAAGCCCGGGGACAAGTTGGAACGTACAGTCGCGAACGGCGAAGCGGAACGCTGAAAGAAATCGGCCGTTTGTGGGATGAAAACTAATGATTTGTAGAGTTTTTTGCAGGCAGTCCAACGCACTGGCTCCCTCGTTATCGATTGACCACAAGAACCGCAGTGGCTGGCACCGTTTTGAGCGAGAACGAGTCCAAATCAGGAGTTTGTTCGCATTACGGCTGCAGCGAAACACTTGCAAACAACCCTAATCGAGGCGTAAAATGGTGAAGCCTCCCCAGTTCAACCTGTGATTTCATAGAATATTGTGACTGTTCATGCCCAATGCCATTTCCTTGGAATTGCCGGCCGGAAGTGCGGTCACAAGTCGAAAGTTTGGAATCTTGGTTGGAATCAGCGAAAATTAGCCCTAAATAGCGACAAAGGGGGGTATTGGGCCAGATTCGCGGTTCTTCGTGTGCTCCATTGCACTCGGGGACCTCAAAAACATGGGCTCCACCCTTTCTCCTGCCCAAAAGGATGCTGTAGAGCGAGTTACAGCCGTTGTTTGGTAGTGTTTCGCTACGTCATCGCGTTTCGCTTCGCCGTTCGCGACTGTACTTTAGTAATCGTAATACATCATTCAGCCACTATAATCCCCACTTCTACGGGCGGGATACCCTTTCAACTTACCCAATCCCGGTGTTTGCCTAAATGGCTTGCAACACCGTGACTGGCACTTTTTTGACCTCCTGAAGTGCTCCAGCTGACCGCACACTCGGTGAAAGCACACACCACAATTATTGACGGTCATATGTGGTGTCAGTGCTCTGGTAATTCCTTCCGTACACACAGGTTTGGCCTAATAGCTAGTGACTACTTCCGTCCTGAGGAAATTCGGTATAGTAGCCAGAATGATCACGAACATAGTGAGATTCCCTCCTTTGTTTTCGATACTTTGTGCAGTTAAGTCCTGAACAAGTTCTACCATGAGTAAATTCGAAACAATCCCGAGAACAATTGACCACAGTGAAAATCCTTCATTCTTCAATCCTTAGCCTCCGCAAGTACTGAATAGTTCACACGACTTCGTTTGAGCCTTGAATAGCTGTCGATGAAGACAAGTTCAATCACTGTGGATCACTTCAATTTCTGTCAGTGAAGATTGATGGCACAACAAACCGCTCACGGTTGCACCAGATGGTCGCAACCGTAAGTACTGTATTTTGCCAGGAAGCCTGGATGGAAATAATCAGGCTCTATTTGTGCTCAGAAGGTAAACAAACTAAATTCTGCCTGTGAATGTCCAGGAAAAGGGACCTTTGATACACTCTGCCAAAATCGGGGCTGAATCGAATTCTGAACAACCTTCTCGTCAATCTTGGTGGGCCGGGCCAATAGCACGGTTTAACGCAGCCGTAAGGAGCTCGAGCATGTGCACAGTATTTTCTGCAGGGCACAGAAGTTTCGTTGTGCAGTTTCAACCAGTTTCTCACGGTTGAAATCTAGCCCCAAAGACCCAAGTCAATGGCCAACTCCCCGCGAGTTTGAGTAGGAATAGCATGTCTGCTGCACACTTACTGGCACCCTGGTTACTTTCATTATCTTAACCCATCCCTTGGGCCTCACATTCAGCCGTCGAGTTGGCATTTTTATCCTCTGGATCAACGGGTATGGTGGAATGACGCGGACCGGCGCGCACTGGCATTGCATTGGTAAAGTGTTATGCTCTGCCTGTGGATTGTCATTTGGTGCTAGATCATTATAGAATGGGACTTTGCAGCATCTGTGTACATGCAATGCACCTGAATTTCACCACTCAGTGGCTCAGCCGAGTCCTTGATGGTGCCATGGCTGCCGTGCCGGTGCCGCGCACTGTCCTGCGTGTTAGTAGGTAGTCTGTGTAGAGCCGCGCCGATTCACAGACCACAGACTGCATCGAAGGTTGCACTAACACCGACGACATGACCAACTTGAATCCGGGCCGAGATGCCCGAGTGCGAAGATCCCTCGCGTTGAATACGACTAACTGAACCCCCGCGAGAGAACATGAGTTGTATTCCTTTACAAATACTGGTTGGTATTTGGGTTGAACTGAACAAAGATTCAACTTCCTGTGGCTCGACCAATTCCCCATGTGATTCCCACGGTTGAATTTTGGCTGCTACCCGGTTACCAACCCACTTTTTGAAGCCATATCGGCCCGTTTTCGATTCATTCCTCGGTCTTCGAGATCCAGGCCCAACATGAGCCAGCAGCAGATGTTGAATTCCCTGTCTCAGGTATATGAGTTCGATAATTCAATTCATCGTCATCCTGGCACAAAATGCATCCATCCATTCACCATCATGCAATCAAAGTTGGCACTGCACGTCGCATTTATAACCAACGGACTCGATTCTGATTCCTTCTAACATTGCTTTGACTACAACTCCCCCTTCAAGAAATGATTCTATGCAGTGCCGCTATCAATTTGTTTCACCTATCAATTTGTTTCAACTTCCACTCCAATATCTATGAATTCATTCCAGGGAGCTTGAGTGCCCAACTTGATTGAAGTCCCAAGTCTCCATGCAAGCTCAAGGTCAAGACCGAAGTAACTGGCGCAAAATAAGTGTCCCCAAATCGATTTTCAAACGGTCCTAAGTGTTGAATCTTCTGGAGGGAGTCTCAAATTACCATGGAATACGGTAATGAAGCCTACCTCTGTCGGACCTTCGATGACAATTTGAGGAGTTGTTGCTTTTTCACTTGATTTCATATGATAACTACAATAGGGTGTTTCACGGTAGGTGTTTTAGCCCCAACTTACGCCTCAACTTCTGCCTCAACTCTGCCTCAACTTGAGCAGAGTTGGGGCAGAAGTTGGGGGTGACCGGGGGCCGCAACCGTGAAACACCTGCGGAAGAAACTCTGCCTCAACTCCGGAGTTGAGGCAGAGATGTGTATCTAGAGCGGCCCAAAACGTCAATTAGCCGAAGTTGAGGCACGAGTTGGGGCAGAAGTTGGGGCAAAAGTTGGGGCATCAAGTCGTGCTGCTATGCACAATTTCAGTCCCAACCCTAACTTTGTGCCTCAACTTCTGCCCCAACTTCTCAACAAGTTGCGGCCAAAGTTGAGGCATAAGTTGGGGCTAAAACACCTACCGTGAAACACCCTAATATATTTCCATCCAAGGTGACACCCGGGCTTGAGATTCACACAGTGCACATGGATTATGTATGAAGACAAAGCGGCTGACGCACAAGTGCCGCAGTATTGACGCAGTCGTTCCGCAGAACATTCACCCTCGTTCTGACCCGTTCCCCTGTCAACGTTGCTGCATGCGCGACAGTGCCGCGTCAACAGCCAACTTTGCTGTATCTATGAATCTCTAGGTCTAGATCATGCTGGACTGAACTCACATCCAGTATTTTTGGCCCACAAGGAGTTTAACTCACACCTTCGGCTTGCATTAGAGCCACTGAGAAAGTTGAAAATCGCAATATGCAAACATTGGGATTGGCTACCTCAGGTGGGTATGCCAGGTGCAAAAAGGGGAATAATAGGGTCGAAACAGTGTCTTACGATTATGAAAGCAGGGCTCGACTTGCCTCCAGGCTCAACAGTTAGTGTTGCCGATGTCCGGTTCGGTCCGGTTTTTCCTCAAAAAATCCGAACCTCGAACCTGACCCCGGGTTCGGTTCGGACGAATTTGCTGAACCCCGAACTGGACCTAGGTCCGGTTCATTTGGGGTTCAGAACAGGTTCGAACCCCAAATAAATTCCCACGCACCAAAGGTTGATTTTTGCGGCCAAAATCGTTCGGATACGACACAGGGTGATGTTTTCTTGCGCAGAGCTTATCAATCTACAGTTCTGACTGCTTTAAACCCCTTCAATGTGAATGCTGCAATCTCGCAGCAAGTTGATGGCCTAACTATCAAGTGTTGCCACGGAATATTTGAGTCAACCTCAAATCTCCACCACCCTAGCTATTTTTCCTGGATGGAATGGTTCATTGTAGGTGTCAGAATGTCTTCAGTTTCCTCAGAATACTGATATTTTACACCGCTTTTGGCCATCGGTCCGGTCAGGTTCATTCAGGTTCGGCCAAATTCCAAAAAATCCGAACCCCGAACTGGACCTCGGGTTCGGTCCGGTCCACCCTTAAGCGGCGAACCTGAATTGAGGTTCGGTTCAGGTTCGGTTCAGGTTCAGAGTCGGTTCTGAACCTGACACCGGCAACACTACAACAGTGCCTGGGGAACTAGCTTGAGGCCGCGCGGCACTGGCGCTTCAATAGCACAGCCACCGTCGCGGCATGTCGCCAGTTTCACCCGGAAACTATCCAGAGAGACGAAACATACTCTCTTCAGAAAGGAATGTTACTGGGCATATGTCAGTGCCGCATGTATGGGCCGCGCGGTGACGCGCATCTGCCGCGGCACTGACGCGCACTGCCGCGCTCTTGACGCGGCATTGCCGCGCAGTGACGCGCAGTTGACGCGGCATTGGCGCGCGTTGACGCGGTCAACGTCATGAAGAGAAACGATTCCTGGGACCTCAAACTTGTACATTGGATGCTTTAATGTCATAAGATGTAAGTTTGAAGTGAATTGGATGATTTTGGATCTCCGTGCGGGGGACTTGGTAAGGAAACCGCATGAGAAATAGTGGCTTTCTGCTAATAGATGCACTACTGAACTAAATGAAGTCCCTAGCGATCATCTGCATGCAAATGAATGCACCTTTAGAAAAAAATTGGGATTGGCGCGGCAATGCGCGGCAATGCCGCGGCAGTCGCGGCATTTTCTCCTAGCCCCTGTGGCGTAACCCAGATAAGCTTCCGAACGGGTTAACAGGACATACCTGGGGGTATCCTGGCAGTTCACCACCCTTCAATTGCGGCTTGAATGTGGGACATTTTTGCAAAAAGGCTTCATGAGCCTGGTTCGAATTTGTACATCAATGGTTGGTTTAGGGAGATGAGGTCAGTGTAGTGCATGATGCTTATTTTTCCTGGAAAGAAGACTATTGATAGACCATAACGGCACTCAAGATCAAGGGATTCGGCCAGTGGGTCGTTGAGATCCATGAACTTCGGACACAAACTGGATGTGGGCCGGACATCAAATCGTGATGCGTCGGACAGTAATTTGGGGTGGTCCGGACCCTACACGGATCTTCGGCGGGCAGAATTGCCGTGTTCGCGGGACATAAAGTCATTGTTCGGAGGACCATAAGATAATGTACGGAGGACCAGAAAACTTTGAGAGAAGGACAACAATCGATTTGTCACGGACATCACGCTAGAAGCGAATAGGTAGAACCCGTCAAATGCCTCCAGTCACGGCAAGTCTCGGCACGCAAGTTGCAAGGCCGTTAAGTGGCTTTGACGCTTCTTTTTCTATCCTAAGAAAAGCCTGACACATTGATTCGCTGATATATACAAATCGTGTCTCACACGCGTTAACAACGTGTTGTAGACATGCGACCAACCACTAGATGAAGCAGTGTCATTCAATGCTCCTCCTCCCTCCCTCCATGACTGAGTCTTTGGAAACCCAACTTAGTAGCCTCACCTTCAACGAGGAGCTCGACTCTACGTACGATGCTATTGTCGAATCCTGTCCAAAGTACGCCCACTGGTTGGTGGATCCGACGAACCTTGACAGACCACCGTAGATTTCGCATCCTGTTGATTGGAAGAGTGTGTACTTTCAGCGAACCCCGAGCCTCTAACTTGTTCTGGAACTAGTCTGGTGTCGGCAAGTCTGCACTAATCAATGCTGTCTTCGGTAGCGGAGTTGCGGTATGACACACCCATGCCTCATGAGTTGATCGATAACAAATTGCTGGACATACGTAGATCGAGGAACACGGAATTCAACCCGGAACAGTCCCCGACATCAATCACGAATTTGTTCTGCCCAACAACCCTCGACTCGTGTTCCACGACTCTCAGGGTTTTTCGCACGGCGATGGACAAAACTTTGAAACGGTCTTGAGGTTCATCAGAGAACGAGGTGAACGACCCCAATTGGAGGACAGACTTCACGTCATTTGGTGCGACAGCTTTGGATACGGTGGCTACCTTTTAACGTTATTGTTAGGCTTTGCACGGAAATTCCAATTTACGGAGGAAGTCTTTTCCAGACGGCCGAAGAGAGGATTCTCCACTCCTCCGATTTGAAAGGTATGGATGGCGACGGTTCGACATTTGAGCTACGGACTGAATTTTATCCAGTTCCGATCGTCATCGTGTTCACTAAATTCGATAAACCCGTAAACAAAATCAAACGGAAACTGCCCAAAACCGTGGACCGAGACAAAGTTGCACGGGACACAGCCAAAGATAAATTCCAGAAAGACTATGCTGAATCTCTATCGACCCTTCCCGCCAGCATCCCACACGTCGAGGTCTCCAGTACGCGCTCATCGCGTTCTTTGGTTTCGACTCGCTCATAATATCTTTAGAGCATATCGACTTCAAAGACACATTGGACCGACTCGTTGATCTTACCGAAAAGGAGGTCAAAGGGGCGATGTCTTATGTTTGGGCCTCCTCGCAGTGCCCAAGTGCCGATTTGAAGATCAAAGCTTCCATCCAGTGCGTAAACTCGCTCTGTTTCAGGCCTGGCATGTTTTTAATCTCGGAGCCCCAGGATTGGAAAAAAGAGTAGGCCCATCTCCCGTCTCCGCTCTGCCTTCTCGAGTTTAGTTCGTATTTAGAATATTGGAGCGGGTTATCGAGAAGTCTGAATATCCCGGGCCGTTCTCTGAGCAAGTGGCTGGACGTTGTGTTGAGGGACCTCGTGTCGTAGGCGTTGCCCATCTCCCGGTTACGCATCTGACTATTCATCAGTTGCTGGGGCTTCGACGACCCTCAAGGTGTAAGCCTTTCCGTATCAACCATTTCGTAATATTCAGCGTTGGGCAGCTTCTCAAAAGCAATCTTTTCAAGACCAAGATGACCACGCTCCAAGAGGATTTACTTGACGACGAATCGAGTACCTTCCCAAAGATGTGAGCTCCTACACAGGGTGTCAGTAACAATGCCTCAATATCACGCGGACAGCCCTCTCGGTGCAGTCGCCACTGTGGCCGGAATTGTTTCAGGTGAGCTCCGATGTTCTTTTCGATGGCGTTATTTCTTGTTGTCCAGGTGTGATCCCACCCGCCGCGCCTTTCGCAATTCCTATTGCCGCCGGTCTTGTGTTCGCCGCCTGGGTATACAAGGTTTATTTGACAACGTACGAACCTCTCGCATCATCGCATCAGATGTTCATGAGCCGTCGCAGCCCCCAAGTCCTTCGCGGTCTGATGGGCTACATCATCGATCTCACAATTGTTATGCAAAGTCTATTCTGGCTCACCCGGGCCCGCGCCGAAGCTGAATCCAAGGCGGTAGGCGACCCGATCGCGACTGTTCCCTTGTCGAAGCGACTGGTCGAGCTCGCATACAAGGCGTACGCGACGGATGAGCACAGCAGAACCGTGCACGCAGAGATCCGTCAATTTGTCAAAAGGACGATTGCGCTGAAGCCAGAGCTCGTGCTCGGCCAAATTGTGAAGCTTATCGAGACTCACCGGTTTCAGCCGTCCAAAGGATTTCAAAGCGAGGCGGAATCCGAGAGAGGGTCGGTTGAGGAGAGTGTCAATTGGGACACCGGGAATAGTGTGTGAGGGAGGAGAAAGAAGTTGTTCGTTTTTTTGTTAGCAGAAACCTTGATACGTACGGTCTTATAGCCCCGCAGCACAGCTACGAAAGATAGCTACCCAGTTATTCTGACCGTTGGGTACCGTGCGGAACACACGCTAGCGCGAGAAAACGCCGGGGATCAATTCACAGGGAGTCGCTTAAAAGTGGGCGGGCCGCGGGTAGCCAGAACAATCTGTCATCGGGCGAGGAGTGCTCGAACACAACGTCCATTCACTGCCGGCAATTATGATTAGGGGCTCACCATAAAGGCAAGACGACGGGCGATCCGATACGTAGCCGAAGCCACACGTTGCTCTCTCCCAGTCAAACAAGAAGGAATCTGCAAGTGCGCGGGAAAAAGAAAAAAGAATGAAAGAGGGGCGCACCGAAGCCCGAGGGTGCTCACGCTGGAGGGTCGGAAGATCCTCAAAAATAACTTGGTTACATCGTAAGAAGAAATTTTCATCGTAACCTGCGCCCATTTAACCTCGAGTAAACGAAAATTGAATTTCTTACGGAGACCAGCTGTGTGGGAATTTTATCAAAAACTTCCGGGAGGAGGCCGCTGAAGAGAGAACAGGCCAGAGGGCGATGTGCAGTCGGGAGTAGTACGCCTACATCGTTTTAGGTGGTTCTTGGGTGAAGATATTGAAAGAAAGGCGCGCGGCGGAGTCTCTGAAGGGGAGGAATCGACGTCGGAGGTTGAAGCAGAGGTTTTAGGCGGGAGAGTAACATTGTATTCATCCATTGGTTCCATTCGAATGTGTTGTAGATAAAATCTGGGACAAAGTTGAAGTAGGTCTGAGGGAGGAATGAGTTGAACGTAGTTTGCATGGGCGGACGTGCCTCGATGTTGCCGATGAGGCGAGTCCAATTTAAATTAAGGAACATCATAGTCTGTAAAGGGCTTTTCAGAAGGGCCTCAATGAACGAAGACCAACTCATGCTGACCTGGGTGAGTTCAAGTGAGGGATGAAGCAGAGTGTTGAATATCGCGGTGGTGGCGGTCAAGATACAAGTCTGGAGGATGAACGAGGGATGAAATCAAGAGTGTGAGTGGGTAAGTTTTACGTTAGACAAACCCCGTTGAGACGACGTGAACTCCATTCTTGAGGGGGGGCAAAGGTTGAGTTTGGGCTAAGTTGACTGAAGAACGCCGAAGCTACCAAAGGAAGTAGATTCAAAGGAGACTTCGAATAATTCACCTGGCCCTGGAGGTATGGGGTGTCCATATTAAACAATAACTGAAGTTGCAACTACGGAGAACGAGAAAATTAGTGTTGGCTCAAGAAACCGAATGAACTCAAGAGAATACTCGCACCTGGAGATCCAAGGAGGCCCGAGTCGAACGGGGGCCCCGCGTCTGCAACTTTTGCGTCTCGGGGAACGACATCGTCAGTGAAACCCTGCCGCTGAGATGGGACCAGCTAACTCTGCTGGCGATGACAACCGCCGAGCGCTGAATGCTGGGATGGAATTCGCCGGGATGCACTCTTCAGCAGGACAGTTGCTCAGCAGAGACATGGGAGCATCGAATCAAGAAAATTAAGGCATAATACCCAATACCTGAGCCTCAAATGGACCGGAAATAATAAACTTACGCGGCAGACGGCAAGATCGACTGCGTGGGAAGTTCCATCAAAAACATTCGGATTTACGCCGCTAAAGGCATAACAGGTCAGTGTGAATGGTAAGAGCGGTATAAAGCAAGTAAGGGTGTGCTTTTATTGCTTTATGTGGTATTTGAGCGAAGGCATTGACAAAAGGCGCGTATATTCACCATTTTGGGACGGTTCCTCTGAAAGGAAGGAATCGGGAGTCAGTGGTTCGAGGAAAGCTTGAGGGTAATTAACCGACGTACTGGGGGACATTCTATTCGTCCAATAGCATTATCTGAATGTGTTCTAGAGAGAAGTCTGGAACAAAGTTGAATGGCTACCGAGGAGTCAGCGTGGTTGGACATAGTTCGCATAGGCGGTTGTGCCTCGATGTTGGTGGTACGACAGCTTCGAATTGAGTGGAGGAGTATTCCCACTTGAGAATAGATGCTCAGAAAGACACAAAGGAATGAACACTAACATAGACTGACCTGGGTTATTCAGGTTGGAGCTCGGGGGACATGGTTGAATGGCGCTGTTGAGGCGATCGAATTCGCAGTCTAGGGAGGAAAAAGAACCTAGAAATGTTTCCCAGTGAGATTAATACACCTGGGATAGACCATAGACTGTGTTTCTGCTGTATTGTATCGGTCAATTCAAGTGAAAGCTCACGAGGATTACAACTTAGCATCCGCCAAGTTTTAATTCTGCTGAAAACCCTTTGTTTAAGCCTGTTGCAAAGGCCCTTTGAAACCTCACCTTTCATGATCCCTTTCACACAGAATCATTTCAAGACGAATCAATTCTGTTGAATTCGGCAATAAACTTGTCAAGGTTCGGGAGTTCTTTCTTCTATGTTTTATTCAAGCTGACTTCTCGTTGCAGGAAGCTGCAGTCAAATCCTCTTGCTTTAGGAAGTCTATTTTACGTCCTTGATTCACATTATTTTGACTACAATGTATTTTCCTATCAATAGAAGTTACTTTCACTAGTGTTTTAATAAAGCCTAAAAGAATTCCATTCTGGGTGTGCATGTCAAAACAATATTTCCACCCTAGTTTAACCAAAAGGTGTCTTGAAGTGGTCTTGGAGTGGGATTTGACAAAATTCTGGAGGTCTCCTTGAGGTTATAGCAGCATTTTGGATAGGTTCTAGGACCATGGCATGTATTTTGAACAATAAAATCAAGTGGTAGTCAGGACGGCCTGAAAAAAACTTATCGACCCCCCTTCCGACTTTCGAATCCCGAGTTCCCCTTGCTCTCAAGCCCTCAAACCAAGCTCAACCCATCTACAACTCGGACCACGACAAGTCTGACACGACTTGCAAACCTGGCCCCTTATATATGTTTTTCCTCCCAAAAAAATATATATATATATAGCCGGCGCAACGTGGCGCCGGCTACTGGTTGCTAGGTTAGAAACGGAGTCAGGTGGGTCTTGCGGATTCGTGACAGAGCTTACCGCAGGGTTGTAATTGGGCGGAACTGGCTTAGTGCTGGCCAAGAATACGATACGGAAAATATATATTTTGAATATATTCACTTTAATACGAATACAATACGCTCCAGAAGGGGCAAAGAGAATATGAATATAATATAATACGGCCATGCCGTATCTGAATATATTTGAATACAGTGGTTCACCATTTTTGCAAGCCAAAAGGCCTTGACAGAGCTGTAATCCAGTCAAATATCTGTTTATGGGATTTGAATTCCCCATACCTCTGACATTCTGTTCAAACCAACGAGTTCTGGTTGACCTTTGAACCACTTTGTTGCCATAAATCAGTTTTGATGTTAAGTTGAACTGAGGTCGAATTGGCCATACACAAAACTTGGGTGGGGGTAAGCTTGGGAAAGGACTAGAATGACCTCAGGTGGTCTTTAAATGCTTTTGGTGTCTACAAAATTTCCCTGAGACTTACTTCTTACCAGAATTGGTGTCATTCGGTCACTGTGAATATGAAGTGAATATATTTGGATATATCCATATCGTATTGATATCAGGCGGGCTGAATATGAATACAATATGGATAAAATATAATACGGCAAAATCGTATTCATATCATATTATGGCCAGCACTAAACTGGCTGAAGTCAGAAAAAGTGTCCTGTTGTCTGGGATCTGAAAATCGAAGTCAGGACTGATTCTCGCATGTTAACAAGTCTCACCGTAGGGTTGAGGCGGAAAAAGGTGGGGTTTGTGAGAATGAGTTGAAGGCCTAGGGTTAAAGTCAGAATGGGTTCTTGCTGTTTAACAAGACTGACGTTAGGGTTGGCTTGGTGGAATTGGGTGCCCTCGTGCCTGGGAAATGTGGAATCGGGGGACACTGCCTGCAGACTTAGTGTTATGCAATAAGGTAAGGTCGAGTTTGCTGAGGCAGAGGGGGAGAATCAAGGGAATATTGAGAAGGCGGGAATGTCGGCCATTCGAGGGGATGGTGGTGGTACGAGAGCAAGAGGCATTGTTTGTTTGTCTCAGGTGAGCGGCGGAATCAACTGTATGTGTGCAAGTCTATGTAAGCGGGCTAAACCAAAAGACTTAACCGATGTCGCTCGGAAATGTGTGGATCATTTCAGCTTTTGACCCGAGAGCATAGTACGAGGTTTTTAATTATAGCAGGGCTCAGCTTAAGGTTTCTGGGAAGGAAGGAGAACACACTCGCAGGTTTATGGTGTTTCTTTTTGTGCGGTAAATTGGGAGCGGATACCATGCCGTGCGTGACAGTGCATTCCGCACGGTTTCCGTCTAAATGAGGCGAACTTCTCTCTGCAGAGACTGTGGCACCATTGATAATCTCATCGGGCTGCACTTCAATCCCCAGCTCTTTGCCTTGGAGTCCACTTCAAACCCGTTGACCAAGTTTGCGCAAGAACTATCGTTAAAATTTCACTGCCCGGAGCTCGATACCTATTCAAGGTGCATTCCATGACACTTATAGCCGCTCATACTCTTACTGACCTCCTCTTTGATTCCCTAGCTTCCCAATGGGCTTGACCCTTTTTATGTAGCCCCTTCGATCCGCGGTACCTACTGACCACTTCACGCTACTGTCAGCGCTGATACTGCGCTCATTGGCCGGTTCAACATCGGCCATCTATTACCTTCAGTTTTACTGACCACTCTTTCAGATTTCGATGCTTTGGTTCGCCCTCTCACGCCATTCACCGTATTGATGATATGTGGCCCTTTCGACGCACCGCACTTACTGACTGTTCTAGATTACCTCAATGTACGCGTACATTTTTTGGTGCATCCTCATTTTTCTGAACTCAGTTCGTTATTGACCCTCAATTCCTTCACAGATTCTCAATACGATTCGTTTGAAACCCACTCAACGCTTGCGCCGCCTTGAATTCAGCGCGCCCTTATATTTGACACAGGTTGCCGCAGATTCCGGTCCATTCAGAACCCACCTTGTCTTCCGCAGGCTGGCCAAACTTTCGAACGGTGGTTTATATTAGCGTAAATCGAGTACGATTCAAGTTTAACCAGGTCAGTCTCAGTTAACTTTGGTTCAATCTTAGTCAACGCACTTTCCGCCCACTTTTAGCCCTTGCACTCTCACTTCCAGTCATCCCCGGCACCTCTGGCATTGACCCGGCTACCTCTTTTGACCACACTCCGCCTCTATCATTCCGCTTCTCGCCTTCGACGCCGACTTTCACTTTCGCCGGCACACCCAACTTGGGCGGCTGTTGGTTGATATCAACCACCACCGACCTATTCGCGAATGGACGCTATTGGATAGGTATGGGTCTAAGTCGCCTTGAGTATCCATTACTTTACTTATTCAACTTCCTATAGTCCCTCTCAAGGCCTTTCAGGCCGGCTCAACTCGACCGATTCTCGCGGCACATTTCTGGCTTCCAGTGCAAGTTTCTGCGGCAACCGATTCGACTGGACTTCGGCTTCCACATTTCGGCGCATAATCCCGGCGGCGTCCACTAGATTTCCCTCCGCCTCTTGCAATTCTTTCGGCCGGTCGGCAACTCCAGGTTCTTTCAAAGCTTCGAAATCCCCACTCGCGGTGCCAGCACACTTCAAAACCTCTCTCCTGATGCTCAAGTCTACCCTCAAGTTTCTACGGCGTCACTTTGGCCGAACTACGGTGTACCCCTTTCCGGTCCTCGGCCCTTCACGTAGCCCTAGCCTTCCCAACTCGCATCGACACCCTCAACCTGCATGCCGACCTTCATCATGCCCTCACTCTGCTTTAATTTTTCAAATCTGGCCCGCAATGCCGTCGGATCGGTCCGTCTGAGCAAGTCATCGTCAAATTGACCCGCGTTGGTTTCGAGGTATGTATGCAAGGGGACGTCGGCATTAAAATTTCGGATGGGGGGAGGGGGGGGGGGGGGGGGGGGTCTGGCCAAGGCCGAAAAAAACTTTGTACTATAACTTTTCAGCGGGTGTAAAAATGCTAGTAGAGGCATGTGAGAGGCCCTGGGAGGCACAAATCATGAATTTTGCTTCCTACTCACCTCGGAAGGTGTTGAAATAATAATTTCAACCAAAAAGTGCTTGGTTGGCGGTGCCGGCAAGATGCCGGACGTCAGGATTCGAAAATCGGAAGGAGGGTCGAAAAGTTTTTTCAGCCTTGGCTGGACTCTCCCCCTACCATATCAGGAAGGTGTCTCCCACCCCTGGTGCCGGGCCGCTCCCTCCGAGCTTCCCGCCGCCTACCGAACCTCCTTCGGACAACTACTACTGCTTGGTTTTAACTTTTGAACTGTGTATTATCCTTTCTAAAGCCATCAGAAGGCCTACTATATCCCGCCGGGAACCTGGCCACCTAAGGCATTTGGGCCCAATACCGATGTACCACGGGAGCTTCTGCCAGGTTTGTGGACCCTATGAAATAGGTGTGGATCCTGCGAAGACACTGAGCATATTTGCGATAATTTCGGTGCCGATTTGCATGCTCAGCGAATTTAGTTTTCAAGGATTTCCCGTACAGGCAATTGACATGGAACCTGGCCACCCTTGAAAGTTCATTGGTCATAAAGAATAAGGGGCCGGACCATTGTGTGCGGTGTATATGGGATCCATATAACGCATTTTGAGTACTTCTGTCATACATTAGAAGTGGCGTAGCGGCGATATTTTATACAGGCCTTGGTGGTGGGATCTGTACTTTCATCCTAAATTGGGTTGCTACGCGAGTGGCAACAGACTTGAAGCCAAAATAACTCATAAACAGATCTATTGGAACCTAATGGACCAACCTGGACTCATATCTCTAGCTTGGAGGTATTCTGTTGAGAACCCGACGTTTAATCTTTTTTTGGGGGCTAAACAGGTGAATTTCTATTGAAGTGCGTATCAGGAGGGATGAGGAAGCATTAAGGTGTCGCGATATTGAGGATATGAAAGGTTAAGACATTAGCATGGATACTACAAGGCCTCGGAATTGTACCCCGCAAGAATGCATTGCTATCTCGAATTTCAGTTTGCAAATGTTGAATTCCTGTTCCCGGTGTGTTGGTAAATTTGGGGATGCAGAGCAAGGTATCTGCCAGGTCCTGTATGCTCACAAGAGAGTCCCACATCAAACCAAAATAATAAGCCCCCAAAGTCCCGGATCCACTGCATATTGGTTGAGAAACAAGCAAAATGCTCGCTCGGGGTTATCAAAATGGTGTTCTCACCCTCCGGACCGCAATCAATCCGGGCACAGCTTTGGATCAACTTATCACTTTGGGTTGAAATTTGATCTTAAGGTGCGCAATGGTTCATATTCCATTGTGGAAATGCGAAAGGAAGATATTACACCCTCTAGAGTTCTATATTTGCCCTATGGCCAGCTTCCTAGTGTGGCCAGCTTCCTAGTCACTAATAGTACTAAGACTGTAAGTGGACTTGCAGAATTATTTTTTTGAACCACCTCCAGGACCACTGACCAACCACTTTTGGTTGAACTTGGCTGGAGTCATTGTTCCAACACCTTCTGAGGTGAATGGGAAGCAAAAACTCAGGTTTATCATTCATTGGGGACCCTCATATGCCTCTACTAGCATTTTTATACCCTCCCATGGCCCTCCCAAAACTTATAGTACAAAGTTTTTTTCGGCCTTCGCCAGACGCATGGGAAGTTTCCTGCAACTTGGAGCAGAGAGAAAGCTCAGACTAGCTAAGTGTTATAGTACGTGAATGAATCCCTACTCACCGGACACCTTGTTTGAAGGCAACTGCTACACTGCACTCAGCTATACGGATTTTGCTGCCTGAGCACTTCAAGCTTGGTGTAGGACAGCACGGGCGGGAAAGGATCAACTTTTAGTATAATTCATAAAACCTGAAACCACCCACGTGTTTCTTTTGGAGATCTTTGGTCGTGTATGGAGCAGATCAAGATGAGCAGGGAGTAAATTTATTGATGCTGCTGGCTTGCAGGTGTTTTCCGCTGCAATAGGAAGCATAAGTGGGTGCAAGTGAGCAACCCGCCAGTAAATTGTACAACACACCCCTGGCTTGTCCTTGGTGCTTTTACTCGTTGAGGTGCAGGGTGTCGGAGTCTTATGTCTTCTGGATGAGCAGAGAAGGCACGACGCACGTCCAAATGATGCAGATGGAGTGCGAACTCGGAGGTCGGAATTGTGACTTAGGTGACGCGATGCGACGCGTTCAATTAGCGGTTTGGGGCGCGTATTACCTCGTTTCTTGGCAAGTATTTACACTGAGTACATGCCTAAGGCTCTATAGTGAGTAGTCCCTGGTGCTCATGTCAAGTACTTCGGTCAATATACAACTTTCAACACTTTCACCGTTAGATCCCCCACAGTCCCATTTTGAAATGATCAGGCAGTAAATTTGCTGTTATGCATCTATGACATCAATTATAAGACCTCCTAAATTTCCCTATCCGAAACTAGAGCCAACCGGACATGATATGGTATTACTAGCGCGAATTTACCGTTGACCAAGCCCAATTTGAGGAGGTACCCAAAATAAAACATTTTTGTTGATCTAGCTCTATGACTAACTGCACGTGAATTAGCCTGGCATTTCTAGCCTACTTACAAGTCAAACGGTGCAGAGATGAGCGAGGTATGGCTAATTCTTTCGAAAAGGTGAAAAACCTCTAAATTTGGAAAAAATTGATCCGCGCCTTCAGTACTGTCGTTGGCTGTAATACCGGTGTGTTCATTGGTCCCTCAACATTTACTGACACTGAGGCCGTTTCTGTGTCGCAGGTCTATCATATTACCCGCATCGTAGTCCTCTAGAGGCCGAACCTACTACGCGAGTTTGAAACTGGGTACGTATAGTTAGTATTCGAAATCACCTTGGTTAGTAGTAATTTTTGAACCGAGCTTCCCTTCGTTCAAGGCTTCAAGCCATCCAACACCCTGAAGGCCCTTACCCTGCCGGTTTGAGCCCAGCTAAACTGAAACTATCGCTGTTTGAAACCAGGTACGTATGTTCGAAATCAACCTGGCTCGTGCTTTTTGATTCTTGAACCGAGCTTCGTTCAAGGCTTCAAGCCATTCAGCACCCCTGCCTGTTTAACCCAGGTACACTTTGTTTGGTTTGAATGCAGGTATGTACTGTATGTCCGCCTTTGATTTTTGTTTGGAGTCTTCGAGCTGATCTTTACAGGCTCAAGTCTTCGTTCAAGGCATTCAACGTGCTGTTCGAATCCAGCTATCCCGAAACTATCGCCGTTGAATGCAGGTAAGTTATGTCCGCATTCATCTTGGTTATGTACTCATTTTTGAACTGACCTTGCTTCAGATTCAATATTACTTACAGTAATACCTCGTTCAACCGGGCGCTTTTTGTTTATTTCCATTTGAACCCGACCCAGGTATGTCGGAGTATGTTGTATATTACGATCTCAATCTAGGTTGAACAGTTCCGATATCGATCGGTGAACACTTATTTCACTCACCTTACCAAATTGCATCTCGAGCTGACCCGTCGTTTATCCATCCAGCTTCTCCGAGTCGCCCATTCGGTCCGCAAGCTGACTTTGAGTTTAACGTTGCATGCATGTATCCGAATGTCGGTGAGTTTTCATCTCATCGTCCGTCCGTCCGTCCGTGTTAACTTATTCCAACGACCCAATTTAAATCCCAATATTGGGTCTCGATCATGCAATGCACACTTGGTCAGTCTTTCCTCGATAAGTACTTATGTATCCCTCGTATTGGCTTGGATCTTTCTGCAGGTTCACGAAGCTCTTTACTGCAAGCGCTGTAACCGCGCCGCATCGAACTTCGCACAAGGTTTAAGTCACTTCCAAGCCAAGCCACGCCAATCTAAGTAACTCCCTTCCTTCGTCGCGGTGTCAATGTCACTCACCTCCTTAGAGTTCAAGCTCAAGTACCAAGTACCTAACCAACCCTTCAAGCCCGTGCAGCCGTTGCCGAGTCTAACCCAGGTAAGTAAGTAAGTACACTTCGTATTTATTCTCGAGCTGACCTAGCTTCACAGCA
This sequence comes from Mycena metata, assembly GCA_029378385.1. Lineage (NCBI taxonomy): Eukaryota > Fungi > Basidiomycota > Agaricomycetes > Agaricales > Mycenaceae > Mycena > Mycena metata. The sequence goes on along the minus strand of JARKIB010000662.1, from coordinate 7,329 downwards.
TTGCATTCCTTGATCCAATTCACGCGTTGAGTTTGAGCAGTATGTAAGCCCTCTCGTCCCGAAACCACTTGGGCATTATAAACTTACTTACTTACGTGCCGCTAGATTTGTCTGCAGCAGATCGAATCCACATCCACGCCGATCCTTGAGTTTCAGGTGAGGTGAGCCCGTTATCTTCTGCTTGAATCCGCGCCTTTGATATCGATGTGAAATGATTGCGCGCTTCAAACTCGCGGTACGCCTGGCTTGCTTCCTTTTATCCGACAGTCCTCGCGCCAAGCAAATCCTCATCCCACAGGTATTGATTAGTTGGGCAACGCAAGTCAATTTCATTAGGTAGGTACAGACGGACATGGGACGTGGGACGTGTAGGGAGGATTCGGGACGGGACGGGGGGAGCGAGGGCGTGGAGATAGCGCGCGGGAAGGATGGAGTGCGCGCGCGCTGCGGGCCTGCGTAGCTCCCGTGATCGGCGCGTCGACGTCCACGCTCGCGGTACGGCAACGCCGGAGTGTCCGCGCCGGCTACGCACAGCTGCTGCGCAGCCTCGACGTGTGCGGGGACGCGACGCAGATGGAGCACACGCATGCGCACCGTGCGAGGGACATCCGCACTTGGCTCGGGTGGCCGATCCGATGACGATGGAGGCGGGGGGCAGAGGGGAGGAGGGGGAGAGGGAGAGGGAGATGGGAGGGAGGAGCTGGCGATGGGGAGGAGAGTGCAGCAGCTGCGCGCCGGGACACGAGGCCGATTTGGGAGCACGGCTTCGGGAGCATACGACTCGTCCACGCGTGACCAGTAGCACCCCGTCGCGGCTGGGAGAGAGGGGAGAGTAGGGAGAGTAGGGAGGAAAGGGCATGGAGGGAGGCAGCAGGGAGAGGGGACGCGAGGAGGACGTGGAGTCCTCGACAGTAGTCCAGCCGACGTTACGCATGTCAACGGACAGCGGCAACTGCGCGGACTTGGTGCCTGGTCGGTGCTCGCGTGGGGCGTGGGGGAGGGAGGCCATGAGCCCAGGTGAGAAGAAAAAAAGGGCGGGCGTACGTGGAGGCCTTGACTCGTGGCGAACGGCAGCAGTGTGGCCGAGTTGACGCTTTGCGCTTGGGCTGTGAGAGTAGATAAGACAGTGGCAAGGCACATAGATACTAGACATACGATGAGTGAGGCGTGCAGGCTTGAGATGAGTGAACGCGGCGCCGTGCTGCTGGGAGTCTGGGACGGGAGGGGGCGGAGACGCGAGGGCGGGCTGGTGTGCGCGAAGGTGGGCGACAGTCTGAGAAGAGAGGACAAGAGTCGAGTGGGTGAGCGACTGGCGACGTCATGGCAACGGGGATTCGAGAGTCACCATTATTGGGGACCGAGGGGCCAGGATACAGGGGTATCGGCGAGAGAAGGACAGTGAGATCCGACATGAGGTTAGGGTTAAGAGAGGCAGGCCGGGCCGGAGGCGGCGAACCGAAGAAGCAACCATATCGCTTGTACGCTCATTGTCTCCCACCATGTCAGTTCTCGCGTGTTGGACCCAATTCTCTCCTCTGTTTCTGTTGTCTGTTCAAGACAAATTTCTCTTTGACAGCAACATCCGAGGTTAGACTCCCACCATACTCTTTTGCCGCCTCAGGCCCTCGAAGCAAGGTTTTAGTTTTTTTTTTTACCCCTGTTTTCCTGGTGACTCGGCTCTTTTTCTGTTCAAGACAATCAAATCTCTGCTCAGCCCAAGGCTCAGCCAGCATGATGGGACCCGATTCAACACTGTGGCACCAGGGACTCAAGCCGTCCGGCCTGAACTTGGAGAACTTGCACGTTCTCTGACACGCTTCTCAATTCGCATCTTTGCGCTTTGACTGAGGTCAAGCAAGATCCCTATCCAAGCGACTCTATTCTCGTCGACAGCAAGTGTCTGGCCTACAACGACAGCAATCACGAAGGGCTAAATTCAAAACATTGCTCCCGAAGTATTTAACCTCACCGTCTCAAACAGGCTGCACTTTCCGATGCTTCTCTTCAGCCCCGCCTTTAGGGTGTATACTCTGCGTTTCCTCCTACTTTCCAACATCGGCACCATTATCTTTGTGGCATATCCCTCTCCGTCCGTCACCCCCTCGCGCAGAGCCATCACACGGCGGACAAGGGCTTGTCCTTTTGAATTTTGGCGCTGGATGTCCTTTGACACGGCGTTGCCGTGTCCTTTTCTTAACTCCGGCCGCTTTGGCCTTTCGGGGTTTTCCGCGGCCACGCTGCATCCACGCGTTCTCGGGGATTTCCGGCAGAAAAGTGATCTCAATAATGATTTTACGCTCTTGGAGTGAGTATTAGTTCAAAACCTCCCAAATATTTCTGGTAAAATAGGCACTACTATAGGACACAGCACTGAGTAGAATATTTGAAGGATAACATACAAAAACCCACCAAGAATGTGTCCCAAGTTGAAATAATGCCCCGTTTTGTTGCATTCCACTAACCCAACTCACATACAACTCAGCGGGAGCAATCTTGAGCCCCTGTAGAATGATATTCCAATTTTTTCCGACCCAATAGAGGGTGGAGGAGGGTGGAATGGCGGGTTTGAACATTGATGTGACCATTCCAAACTCCCCGGCAGCGCCCGGCACGATTTGAACCGTCACACTCACTTTGATGCATCCCCACAGCAGCCACTGTGGCCCTGTTTCTGGGCCTAGAAAAATTGTAAAACCACTAGCTGGTGAGATATGACAGTCCCACAAAATCCTACCTGAATTGGCTCAGTGAATAAACTCGAGCCTTCAATTCTTCATGCTCTAGACCTGTTCCTGTCTAGTTTTTACCACATTTCCCTCAGGTCTTTCTTGTAGCCTTGTACTATAGTAGTGCCTCTGTAATCTGGCAAGTTCCCAATAATATTTTACGACAAACTGAACTCAAGAGCTGCAAATCATTACTTAGATCATTTTTCTACCGGAAATCCCCGAAAACGCGTGGATGCAGCGTGGCCGCGGAAAACCCCGAAAGGCCAAAGCGGCCGGAGTTAAGAAAAGGACACGGCAAAGCCGTGTCAAAGGACATCCAGCGCCAAAACTAAAAAGGACAAGCCCTTGTCCGCCGTGTCACCTTTATAGGCTGCTCTCTGATCACGCTGCACCACATTCTCGTGTACGTCCAATCCGCACTCCAGCAAATCGGGTCGTAACGTCTCGCGGGACCCTCCCATGGCGCATACGAGCTCTCGCCCTAATTGACTTCGTGTTCACCATGCTTGAAATTGGCTGTACGTCTTTAAACATCACTCTCGAAACGGGGACCCTTGGTAGTTTTCGCCCGGCTGGTCTATCTTTCTGGTACATCTTCTTCGCCGAGTTGGGATTACTAGCACTATCGCTCTCGGCACTGTTCCAGGCTTCGACCATCATGCGATGCAAGGACGGGTTATTGCTACGGCAACAATTTTCCTTCTTGGGCGGCTGTACACCCATTCACCCGCCATACACTCCTCGGTCGGTCCATTTCAAGGCCGCTAGTTCGGTACGTATTTGTCGCATATAAAACCAACCTTGATTCGCAGGGGAGAGGCCGCAAGCATCGTTTTCGCGAGGGCGGTCATCATCAATCAGTCTGTGTGTGCGCCCGCCATCCTCCTCCCGTTCATCGACTTCATCTGGGTGGTGCCGCAATTCGCGCAAGCGTCCATGGGAATAACGACGTTAGCTTCCCCACCGTCTTCTTGGTGCGTCTGCGTCGCTGTCCTCAGCTTTCAGCTTTCAGCTTCCTAACTTACTAAATGGTATGAAGGCAGGCAGGCAGGGTCCCGCAATATCTCATTCAACACGTCCACGTCTCTGCAAACAAACGGAAACAAACACCAACTGCTCACGCGTCGATCGCGATTCGTTTGGCATTACCACCACCGCGTTGGTGATCCTCGAATGTGCGTACACTAAATACATAAATCGTTCCTCCCGTCATATGCATCTGACCCTCGTTCCACCCAGACCCACATCGGTGGCCCTCTCGATGTCGATCCCGCGGATATCCACTGGCTCCGGATCGCCGTGAAGGCGGACGATCGATACGGACGTGATAAAAAACCAGAACCGACCCCAGTGCTGCGTGGAGCGAACCTCTTTGGTATGGTGACTTGGACGAAGAGGCAGGTGAGGACGCAGGCGTTATGGCCGGTATGTTTCCTCCCACTACGATTATGAGACGAACGACTCGGACTAATCGCCCATCGCCTCAGACATACCTACATCGCACTCTTCATCCTTTCATCACCGCCCTGCCTGCAGCCCTTCCCAGGCGCCACCACAGGCGGCGCTCGCCTCAAGCCTCACTCAGCTGACACCAATGAATGGTGAACGAATACGGCACCGCGACGAAGCTGCTGCTGCTGCAAGACACACCTTGTCTCCGGCATGGCCAGCTTCGGCGGTCTCTGAACCTTCCTTCCTTCATCAACACGGTGTTTGCCTTCCTCCCTCCTGTTCGGGCGGATGTGGTGTATTTTGCATTCGGTATGTTAGTATATATGTCCGCATATATACGCGTTGAGATGTTATGTATGTATGGTTTCTGACCTAAGTTCGCCGGCCACCGACCGCTATCCGCGCTCGGCGTCGTGCACGGGACGCTGCGCCAATGGCAGGCACCAGGACTTTCCGGCCCTGCATTCCGAGGGCGGCCGGCGTACCCGGCACGGAGGAGGCGGACAGGCATCGTTGCGTTCATCCGGGAACGGCTTGGGGATGTTGGGATGCCAGTGATCCGTGGGTGGACGAGAATAAGGATAAGGATAACTTACATGACAGGGGCGGGGTTGGACGATCGGGGAGGGGCTGGGACCGGTGCTCCCGAGGAGGAAGGAACGGATTCTGGACGGGGAGGACCGGGTGAGCCGGCGACGTTTCAACCACCGGAAAACCAAAGTTTGTTGGATACCAGATAGCGTCGGGAGCGGGAGGTGGATGGGCGTGATGATAGAGCCGTGTTTCGGAGTGTATAACTATATTACATGTAATCCACAAATCCATATTAATGAATAGTGTCGTCCACTGGAACCTTTTTCCGAATTTAAAGGCGAAGACGAACCACTGTTTGTATCGTAGAAGTGTTGAAGCGAAGTGGAACAGGGAAATCCGCGGTATCCACTCAGAGATCAGTTTTCGGTTTGTGTAAAGGACCTTTGTTTCGAGCCACTTTCCGAGCGGCATGCTTGAAATGGTTTGACCTTTCATGCTACCCAGGAGGGACGGCGGCAAAGTTAGAATCACCTGATCCATCATCGAAGACACGCAAGATAAGTTCATACCGACTCGAGAGCTGGCCGACCTTTTATGTTACCCAAGAAGAATGGCGTGGCAAAGCTAAAATCGCCTGCTTCATCATTGAAGACACGCATGTCAAGCGTTCCAAGCCGAAATTCGGATTAAGGCCCAAGGGGACATCGGGATTAAATTTCGGATGGGGGGAGGGGGGCCTGGCGAAGGCCAAAAAAAACTTTGTACTATAAGTTTTGGGAGGGCCATGGGAGGGTGTAAAAACGTTAGTAGAGGCATATGAGAGCCCCCAATGAATAATTAATCTCAGTTTTTGCTTCCCATTCACATCAAAAGGTGTTGGAATAATAACTCCAGCCAAGTTCAACCAAAAGTGGTTGGTCAGTGGTCCCGGAGGTCGTTCAAAAAAATTCTGCAGGTCCACTTACAGCCTTAGTAGGCCTTCAGATGGCTTTAGAAAGGATAATACACAGTTCAAAAGTTGACACCAAGCAGTAGTAGTTGTCTGAAGGAGGTTCGGTAGGCGGCGGGAAGTTCGGAGGGAGCGGCCCGGCACCAGGAGTGGGAGACACCTTCCCGATATGGTAGGGGGGGGGGGGGGGGGGGGGAGGCCAGCCAAGGCTGAAAAAAACTTTTCGACCCTCCTTCTGATTTTCGAATCCCGACGTCCCCTTGTTAAGGCCGCAAAACAATGACCAAGAGATACCCCAGCAGTATGATGTATTGATCATACTTTTGTCCTGACGCCGTGAAAATAGTCAAAGAGGGACAATGCCAAAGGAATGCGCACGCACCCAGAACCGGTCAATGAATATGGATGACATGTCGTGTCAAACCGACCAACGCAGGTATCCTACTGTCCAGCTGCTCGTATATTGGTGCAGAACTGCCCACTCCGTCATCGAGTTCCTCTTCCAACTTCCTCATCCCCTCCACCAAAGTGCCGCTGCTTGAATGCACTGGAAACAAATTTAAGCGCGAGGCGGGGTACGGGAGCCTGACAAAATGCAGTTGGATACGGCCTCCGCTTCGCGCAACGCACAGCGGATCGTCTTCCAGCTCTGAGTGCACATGATCGTTCAGCCCATGCTCACTCAGAAATCGGAAATTCAATGGCCCTCCTGAATAGTCGAAGACCAAACATGGCATGCGGTCCGGATATGCGTTTATGAAATCCAACTCGTATCGGAGAATGTCGAGTTGGGAGAGCTTGTAGTCGTTATTGATAAGAGCACGCAGGAAGGATTTATCCCGTGTAGTCAAATGTTCGGGTTCGTCTAAAGTGGGGGATTAGAGAGGACGAAAAGGTGTTGCTACTGACCCCGATTCGCCAAAACTATGCGAGGGCAAGCGGTGCGGTGACCATCTTCCCAATTGACGCTTTGACATTGTCTCAAGCAGTAATACTGCCGTTTGCACCCCGAACAGCGCATGAGCACGCGTTTTCGATGGATTTCGGCAATAGGTCATTTCTCGACCCTAATTCACCTCAATGCCCCTTTGTGAGACGATTGCAGCAGTTGAAACCTCATACAATGCTACCAAGATGTAGGATAATGTATTCCAGAGCTTTGGTGGCACTCTGGCTACTGTCTGAGTTATTTTGAGACCATTTGGTGAGAGGTGCAAACTTTTTTTTTTGGGTCTGGCGGCCGACCCACCCTCCCTGCCTCCGGTCCCGGCTTGACCGGCCCGAACACCCTTGGCAAAGATCGAGTATTGCCTTCTGGATAACTAAAGTGAGATGCACATCTATACGCAAGAAGACAAGACTCGCCGCGAAGGTCGTCGGTTCACTAGTGCGACAGCGCCTCGTTGGCGGAATATGGATAAATGTGGTATTTCAAGTCACAAAAACCCTGCAGACACATTGACCACAGGACCTATCAAGACGAGACTTGGGTACGCGCACCTAGCGCAGAGTGAGCTTGTGCCAGTGCTTGGCCAGTGCACGCGTGTCGACGGTGCGCGGCCAATGTCGGCACTCCAGCACAGTTCCACCCTATCTGAGCTTCGAGCCTTGGTCAGGTGCCGCAGGCAATTAATGAGTAGATAAACACCTGCGTAGAAGAGGCCC
>JARKIB010000661.1:0-44471 GCA_029378385.1 Mycena metata | reverse complement strand
AGGCTTGTATTCTGCGGAACCCGCGAGGCGTCAAGCTCACCGCCCTGTGAGCTCTCGCGTGGCCACTAGATTCAAACTTCTCGAACGACGCGCTTTTTATTCTGGAGAAAATGCGCCCCGCGACGGACTCGTTATACTTTTGTTCTGTGCTTGTGTATAGCGCACACTCACGTCATTACATGGTGAGGTGTTAGCACGGGGTGTGGCGCTGTCTGAATTTCCGTTAAGGGGTCTTCTGTGTTCTTGAGGCTCACTTAGAGAATTCGGACCGTCTTCCCTTATTTCCGCCATTCCTTGATTTTCCACCACATAACTTCAGAATCAACCGCGACCTCATCCCCACCACCTTCTCCGGGTGCCTTGTAGCTGCCACCAGGACCCCGCGGCGGAAAAGTACATTCATTCATCTCTGAATTCCGTGCCTGGTTTACGGCCCTCCAGTTTCCCGCAGAATCCTACGACGCAATCTTCGCGCGCGGATCTATTCGTACTCCCATCCCTCCCTTCTTCCGGCCCTGGGCTCTCAGGGTTCGAGAAACACGATCATGATCGTGATGATATTCCGCTCCTCCGCGCTATAGCCTTAACTTCTAAGCATCTGATGCCTCCGTCTCCCGCACATCGCCGCCCCGCTCCCTTAACCGCCGCCGTTCTCTCTCTTATACTGCTCAATTTTTTTGTTTCCATTGACGTACTTGCAGACGCGCACCGCATGCACCCCGCTTCGCGTGCGTATTTAGGGTTAACCTCAGCCTCTACCTCTACAACGCTCTCGGCATGAAGCCAAAGGGGTGCGGAGCCGGAGCGATGTGATGTGATTGTGACGGGGAATTGCAGGCATTCAAATTTACTTATTCGCGAGTGTGGAATTCGTGATAGAACTGCATTTGTGGGTCCTTGTATTTTCGTTCTTCTGTATTTTGTTATTGTCACAAGGACCGCGTTTCATTCTTCAGTTGGTCGGCGGTGGCCTTGTTCTTCGAACTGGATCCCCCTTCACAGGAAGGCTGGCACTGGTCGACAAACTGTGAAAGTGTGGTCCCACAAGATGAAGGCAGTACCGTTGTTGACTCACATCGATGCGCGGTCACAGTTTTTTTTCTGCACCCGCGGACTCAAATCGAGAAAATAGAGGGGCGCTTGGTTGAATGGTTCAACTTTACCCCTTTGCTACAGCACAATTGTCTTTGTGTGGTGGCTGTCCGTACTAGCGTACTTTCCAGGACCATGTTATCCTCCACTCCGAGTCCCTCCGCTTGGCGAGAAGACAGAATCGATCGAGAATCGCGATCGTGCCGTTAACCCGCCGATCGTGATTCACACGGCTCAAAATGGAAATTTCAACATCGGGTTTGGGTTAGGGGTTTGGGTTCAGGTTCGTGTTAGGGTTGGTTAGAGTCAGGGTTCCCTAGAACCATCATCTATCTCGTGGTTAGGGTCAGGGTGGTGCATTGTTTATTGTTTAAAATACCCATTTTGTGGGGTGGTTGAGTTTCTGAGGGCCGAAAGCTAAACGAGTAGCACTCGGGTCACAGTGATTCCTGCACCATGGATTAGCACCCTTACGTCGCGTGCTGCGCGAGGCAGAGGAGATTGATTGGACGCCCTGGTGCGTTGATAATATTAATAGTTTTGCCGTATGATAGTCCGACTGGAATGCAAAAATTTGGCTTCCAGCCCATCGCAAGCGTCAGATTTCTTTAGTTCCCTCTGCACGTCTGTACGGACAGAACTTTCTAAATTACCCCGGCCGTGGTTTAGTTTATGACACCGCGGATTGCTCGCTCTTCGATCACCCTCGCCCTTCCGTTAAGAGTAAGTTGGCGTTTCACCGGTCCGATTCCTTACCTGGCGCTCTACTCAACCCATGTGTTGCCACAGCGCTACTTTTTATAAATGGCGAAAGCCTCGGAAATCGTTCATAGCCTGATTCGATCAAGATCGACTCCGCTTTCCTCTTCACGAATTCACATACTACTTGAATGCTGGCGATGCAGAATAGCCGGTGGGACTGGAAGCCGTGTCATATAAATCACAGGCATTTAGGGGGGATCGGTGTGGCCACAGCGCCTCCTTGTATTAGCTCCTTGTATTACCTTAGCCGCACGCGAGCTTAGCGACGTACAGAAGTACTGAACTTGAGCTTCTAATTCCTGGCCTTGTAGGTGTGGTGGTTACTGAGCATTCCAGTACAAGCACGGTATTTGTTCTTCGGCTTGGGTAAAGACGGGTGCAGGCTCGACCTATGATTTCTTTCGATGGGTAACTAATGTGATGTAGAAAATCGAAATGACTCGTTGAACAGGAGAATGATATTCCGTGGCGGGGGGACGCAGATCCGTGAAGAGAGGATGACTCGAAAGGAGCTGCGCCCCCATATAATCGCGCGTAATTAGAGTTGACCATTCTTTCTCGCGAAATTCAAGCGAGATTGCCGACGCACCGCCCAACCGTCTTGTTTCTTAGGCGAGTTGTGCGAGTTGTGACTCTTGCGAGCCCCAAAAATGAACCACAGCAATTTGTGACTTGAATCGGACCTCCATGCTCCGACCGCCCAACGAACACGGCTGCCAAGAATATTCACGACAAAGGCCTAGCATAATGATCGCTGTAGCGACACGCAAACTTGAACAGTAGTGATTGCTGGTTTTGTGGGTCCCACATCACAAGATTTATCCAGCCGACGAGCCCCCGCCCTAGTCATGCGTTTATAAGATCCTGGTTAGGTGTTTGCCACGCCGGTCGCCATGTGCGAACCGAGTCGGCGTAAGGACGGTGAAAATGAGCCGGGGGTTCGATCTTGACATGTATAATCGATTCTCAGTCATAAAAACGTTACCCAGATACGCGAGAGTCTCTGCGACATCTTGGTGACGAGGAGGAATGATGGTATGAGCTGATGGGGGTCTTTGTGGGTCCGCCAACAAGCTGACCCTGTTGTCCCTGTGCGCGGGGGATTTATCAGTATGAACTGTGTGCGCTCAATCTGCATTTATCAGTGAAACTGAATTCTTAAGCGAGGACGGTGGTGATAAGAATGGACTGACGTTGGGCGACCCTGGTTCGAACCAAGGAGTGTTGAGTTGCAACTTGCACCGGCGCAAGACCGGCCGACGGAATTGAAACTCGCGTCGGAAGTTGGTGGACCCTGGAGAAATGTATTCCGGTTCATACCTAGAGCCTTAATTCCGTCATGGGCTGAGAGGTTTAGCTTTGAATAGACTCTACATCTTGGCGCGCGCTCGGCTATCAGTTTACTTTTGTTAAGGAAGAAGCTATACATACACCAGATAACATACAAAGATGGACGTAATTCCGTCCGTCGAAGGCGCAGATATTTCTCCAGATGGGCTGAGAGGCCTCGAAAGAACGCCGGGAGGGAGGGACTCCGGAGGATGGTCGTTGGCCAGAGGGAAACAAGCAGCCTGTCGAACACGGTAAAATAAGAGAAAGAACTAAATGGGCCAGGAACAGGCACACGACAAACTTCGGACATAGGACTTACTATTTTTTTAAGCAACGAAGTTTAGGGGAAATAGGAAAGCGCACCCAAGACAGACGGCGCGAAAAATCGCTGACTGTGTTGGTTATGCGATGTCCTTCAACGCTGTTGAGTAATACGCTGTTGAGTAATACTGAGACAAGGAACTGGAAAGAACATACCTTTTCAAAGTTCCATTGTCGTTTGTAATACATTCTTTTTTCATCGCACAGGGCCCATATGAGGCTAAAATTACTGTTCAACGAAATTGGGCAAATCATACCCGTTCCAGTTGATCCACAGCAAGTCCGAAGGTTGCTCAGCATGTTATAGGCTGGGAATGAGTCAGCGCTCGCTATTGAGCATTTTTGTCGACTTACAAGCGCTGAAAATTCCAGGGTCTTCTCTCATGTCAGTGTCCTTCCAAAAAAAAAGACAAGGTAAAATTGGGATGTTCATCTCGACGGTTTTTGACGTTTGAGGTCTAGCTGACAGTGACTGAGGTTGTTGTTCTGTTCTGTTTGAGAATACAATTCAGCGCATTCGGCGGTGACTCGGAGGTATTTTAGCGCGGCAGTGGTTTTGGTTGAAGTTTCAACCGTCGACTATGACAAAATCGGATTGACCCCGATTTCCAGGCAGACTCCTCCGCCGGCTCCCACCTAGACCGCATACAAGGTCTCCAAGCGCTTGAACTTCCCTCCGGCTCGTATGGCGATTTCATTTCGGGTGCGCTCTGTCATGCTAGGCGTTTATTTGACGGATTTGAAAGGTTTGAGGGTGAAGAAGTACTTCGATTTCCACATCCTGCGTGGTTGCCAACGCATCGCAGGAGATTTCGGGCTCTGGGGAGAGCATGGTGAGAATAGAGCTTGGGGAGTTCATGTCTCGGATTCAGTGTCGATCGACAGCAGCAGCGCCTAAAGGTTCTTCGGCGTGTTATGTATCGAGGGTGAGCATCCGTGAATCAGGAATGCGTTGGCTCTTGCAAGCGCTGGGATTTTCGGGCAGTGCAGTTGAATAAAGAATCGGGGAGTTCATCTGGACGTTTATTCGACAGCGTAGCGCCTAAATGTTGCCGGCTTGCGGGCTCACGTTCTACCTTCGTTCAAATGTGGTCGTTGAGCGAATTTGAACAAAGCAGGACCGGGTATTTCCGGGAGCGCCGTACCTGTGTTTATTTCCGCCTCGCCGTGGTTAAAAAGCGACTGACTTTTGAATGGAGTGCAGGGCGTTTGAGATTCTTGTTCTGCTTCAGGCTACATCGAACTACGGATTTAGTTACCGCGAGACGCAATGTATCAGTTCCTAGGTATTTTGGCACAGCCAGTGGTTTTCGTTTTCGTGCTTCAACCATGACTAAGTTGACTTTAGGCCGCCGGCCGCCGGCTCTCATCTGGACCATAAACAAGGACTCGACCTTTAGATGCTGCAACTTCTCTTTTCTTGGCTCTGCACCCTCGTATACTACGTCGTGTGGTGATTTCATTTCGGGTGCGGTTCAAGTTGGGTTCGACGTTGATTTGACGGGTTTAAAGGAGTGAGTAAATTTGTTTGGGGTGAAGAAGGACTTCGATTTGTAGATTATCCACGGTTGCCATCGAGAAAGAGCAAATCATGCAGGGGTATGGGGCGGTGTGAGTTCTTTCTTGCAATTTGCGAGGCTTGTTGCCTCCGAGTCGGAGGTTGAAGCATCCCGAGTTGAGCGACCGAGATGAAAGTTTTCAGTACTAGTTGGCATAGGAGTAAGACCAATATCGGAAGATATCTTGAAGGGGAAGTCTCCTTGACTTTGAGGGTGGTGGTGGAAACAGAGAGAGCGCCTTTGTTTGGTTTCCACGGATCAACAAACACGGTGATGGCAAGCAAGAACAAATGCCAGCGCGTCGCTCCCGCCGCCATCTTGCAGCCCGCCTCGCATCATACCGACTCAAATCCTCTTCTGCGACTCGGTCTACGCGTACCAGACATGCAATTGAACCTCCATCCACCATCGCCGACTCGCCGAGGCCCGAAATTCGCCTGTTTGAAAAAAAAAACTGAGGGTTCACCGTTCCTTGACATACGTTTCAACTGCAACCGAAATGAAGTGTGGCAACGACGTCGGTTATGAGCGGTATATATTTTCTGGACGTGGAATCATTTATGACGGCTAGCAAGTCCTTTTTCTCTCACTCTTCCCGGTGGAGGTTCACTGAGAATTTAGGATTCAGGCAAATTTTCCGGAGCGGCGTAGAGTCTTCAAAGAATCAATGACCAACATCGTCGGTTGGTGAGGTCTACACAAACATTCAAGCGAGCGAGGATGAATATCGAATGCCGGCACCACCTCATTTGAGCTCCTGTCGACTGGAGATCGTCGTCCGTTCTAGTGCTAGTAACGGTTAGGCTTTCATCCAAGCCCTAACTAATACAGGGACGATATACCTCCGCCGCGTGCAAGATTAAACGCGGAAATTTGCCCCCGCGGGACCAACCGGTCAGTGCTGCACATGGCCATTTCACGTCAACGCAATCTAATTCGCGCCCTCGTGCACTCCATAGGCTCCCTCGTCAGCCATCCTCTTCTCTGGCCCGCGGAAGCTGGGATTTTTGGTCTCGTTTATCCACGGTCTCGCCCTTGTTCCCAATTCGGGCATCCAATCGAAGATTCCAAAATCTGGAGACCCACTGTTTCGGAACGCACATCGCTTATGCCTGCGCCGATTTTGGGCGTGTACAGATCTATCCCCGATATGGCGGCACTCACGAACTTGCATCATCCGGTTGGGAATTATAAGAACGCCCCCCAAAGGACACCCGGTCCGTCCCCGTCCCTGAATTCCGTTGCGATTCCCCTCCCGCCACTCCGCGCCATCCCTACACGTCCCCCGACTGCTGCGAGCGCTACCTGACTCGACCCCGACTCCGCGAACTCCTCGCGTTGAGCCAACTTTGTGGAGAACGAGATTTGAATATTAGCAGAAGGATGCCCGTAGAACGCAGTCGTGGTTCCCGCCGCACTGGCGCAGACGGTTAGTGTCTTCCTTTTTATTACCCTTCGCTCCTATCCCCACATCCTTCCCAAACCTTCCCCGCAATCGCCTATACCATCCGCCTATTTTTTTTGGGGGTCGACCACCATTTTTCGGAAGTGCAGCAGTACTGACCTTTAAACAGGCACCGCACTCGTGTGGACGCAACCCTCTGTTGCCCCCGGCATCGCGTTCGCCACCAATCTTACGCCGGGCACCTTCGAGGAGTCGGCTTCGCCCTCCATGACGACTACCTTCTCCATGTTCGAACCCACTCCCGCAGAGACGACAACGTTCACAGCAACTTTCGACCCGACAGAGATCAAGACCGAGCCCGCGACGCCCTCGTCGCAGACGTTCTTCTTCTTCGACACCCCCGTCGACGAGACCAAGCCCAAACGCGCCTCGCACAAGCGTAAGCCCGCCGCCTCGCCTGCTTCACCCTCCACCCCCGGCTCCCCCTCCGACTCCCCCAACTCCGACTCGCCCCCCTCCGCCCCCGCCCCGCACATCCCCCGCCCGCCCAACGCCTTCATCCTCTTCCGCTCCTCCTTCATCCGCGCCGGCGCCGTCCCTGCGCATGTCGAGCCCTCGCACGCCTCCCTCTCCGCCATCGCAGGCCTCACCTGGGCCGCGCTCCCGCCAGCCGAGAAGGCCGCTTGGCACCAGCGCGCGAAGGAGGAGCGCGAAAAGCACCGTGAGCGCTTCCCCGGGTACGCCTTTCGACCCCGACATCGCACGACGTCCACCTCGAGTAATAATAATCCGGACGGGGCGGGCGGGACGGATGGGGAGGGGGATAGTGGTGGGACGAGTAGTAGTGGGGGTGGGGGTGGGGTGCAGGAGAAGCCGAAGCGCCGCCAGCGGGAGGTGCCGCCTGCCGACCGCCCGCGCAACGCGCATATTGCGTCGCTGCTGCTCACTGGGCTCGCGGGCCCGGCGCTCGACGAGGCGATTGCGCGCTTTGACCAGGAGCGGAGGGAGCGCGGGGAGGGCGGGGTGGAGGTGCGGTTTGGGGTGGTGGAGACGCCGGAGGGGCGGGTGAAGGCAGCGGCGGATGCGTGCGAGCGCGCCACGAGTCCCGCCGTGCGGAGGAGCGCGAAGGAGCCCAAGACGCCCCGCCGGCGTAAGGCCAGCAGCGTGCACTCACCTCCGTCCTCACCTTCGTCATCGGCTTCCCCCGCATCGCCGACCATGGAGCTCACGACGAGCGACCTCCCGCCGTTTGCGTTCGACTTTGATCTCGAGTCGTTCCCCCCTTCCCCCGTCGACCAGCAGCATAACGCCTTCGACTGGCCTTACAGCACCAGCTCGTCGCCGCTCGATGGCTTCGACACCGTCCCCTCCTCCCCCTTCGACTCCTACCCGCCCTCGCCCGCCCTCTCGCACGCTTCCGCCTCCTCTTCCGCGCCGTCGATCTCGACCTCGGCATCGTGGGAAGACCTCTCCCTCTCCCTCTCTATGCCGTCCATCGCCCTTCGCTCCTCCCCGCTCTCCGCCTGTTCGTCCATGTCCTCCATCTCATCCGACGTGGAGCTGGGGTGCAGCCTGGGAATGGAGGCGATACCGGTCGACCTCAGCTCGATGTCGATGGGGATGTACGACGCGGGCGTGGGTGGCCTCCTCCCGCCGTACGACCTCGACCTAGGTCTCGGGTGCGGGGTAGACATGGACGCGTACCTGACGTCGTACGTCGAGGGGACGCAGACGTCGACGGAGGGGCTCGTTGCGTGGTAGTAGGGGCGTCGTCGTGGCGCCCTCTCTCCTCGCTTGGATGCAGACGGCGGACGGAGGCGCGCGGCGCGCTCCCCCTCCCTCGCTGCACCCCGCAAAAATGCGCCCCTCGCTCTCCCATCAGCGGAGGCGCGCCGCGCTGTCGTTGTACGCCCTTGGATTGGATCCACCTGTACCTCCCGTTACCCGGATTTTGTTGTTGTAAGTGCAGTCGGATGGACGGACGGAATCGCGGATTTTCTTCTTGTCGTTGTTGTACTACCACCACCACCCCACTCCCCCTCATTACTCCGACTCGCCCACCCCCGTCTTTACTCCGCCCTCACGCTATCTTTATCTGTACATATAACCCCCCCCCCCCCTCCTCTCCTCCTGCTCAGCTGCGCTACCTCGACCACTCATCATCTTGTGTACATGAATAGACGACTGGTTCCCCGCCCTCGCGCCTCGCACCGCCATTTCCTCGCAGCGAGGCACCTGGCACCACCCGGAAAGACTCGGAGAAATTCGTGACGCCCGAAATAAGCTCCCGCACCGCGTGTGCCCTTGTGCCTTCCCTTTACGGCCTCGGTAGTGCGTTATCGATCTCAATCAGCGGCAAGTGGATCGATTTCCAGAGAACTTCTGATTAGATTGCTTCCGTGGGAGGTTTTAATAATGCGTGCAATTGGTTAGTCGGTCGAAGTTTGGTCAGCTGGACTTGGGGATCTTTCTTTTTTAGGACAAGGCCTGGGGAAAGATGAGGGCAGAGGGAAGAACGCCGGTGTGAGGTCCTCGAGAAGCTGGCATGGTCGGTGGGGTCGGGGTTAACTTGGTTTTCCAGTGATTTAATTTTTGACAGACGACAGAGACACCAGCTCGGAGAGAAGATTTCCATCTTTTACCCTGGACATACGCTGTCCTCCTTGTCAGAAAGTGCTGACCACTTAACAGCTCGAGTCGCATTAAACCACTGTTGAATTGGCAGCACGCGTCGCCTCGGCTGGGTCGCGCCGAAGTGTGCGAGCGAAGGTTAAAAATGATCACATCTCGGTGTAAATATAGGAAGGTCCGGTCGCGGGAGCAATGGACTTGTGTGCTTACTGGCGCGTCATTTCATTGGCTTGCTTAGGCTCTTGTTTTTGCGGGAGATACCTCGGCATGCCATGGGTTCGAAGGCACTTAATTCAACAAGGGATAGTGTTGATTGTTTCGAGTTGAACTTTATCTTCAGCCAGTCGGGAGGTACGCGTGCGCTCGGCAGTGGTTTGAACGAGGATGCTTGGTGCTTTTATTGCCGGAATACGGGCAGATTCGGGGACGGCTTGCGTGCGTATGTTCTCGGCGCACCTGGTTCAATTTTTCAGTTGAACTTTGTCCTCAGCCGGGAGGGTACGTATGCGCTCGGCGGGTTCGACCGAGAGGAATTTGTGCTTTCTGCCATTGCGGGCGAATTCGGAGGCGTGGAGTGTGTTAAACACCGAACCTAATTCAACTTGAACTTTTTCTTTCGGGAGTATACGCGGACGTTCGGCAAGTTGGAGCTAGGATAATTCGTATGTTCATTGCTGGAGAGCTGGTGTGACTGGCCCTGAGTTCCAATCTATCGCACAAAATGAGGGTGGGTGACTTGGCACTCGAGGATCCACGCACTTTAATTAGGAATATCTTGGTTCGACACAGATTTGGCGTCGCCGCGTTGCAGATATCCCACCGAAGGACAGAAGAAGTCAACAAGTTCGGCTCGAACCGAGAGAGTTCCAAGTTGATCTTGCACATGGATCGGACTCGAGCGAGGGAATACGCCGCTCTAATGCCGCCGCCGCACTAATTAATTAGAGCACACAGGCACACAGCGTCCGTGTTTCATTGCACCCGAAGCAGTACCTTGAAGGGATGGCCAATGTCGGAGGAATAGAGGCAGTGAGATTGTCTGCAGAAATATGTGTTGGATTGCTTGAAGGCAAGATTATCTCGTCGAAACCGGGCCTGCCGGTGGCAGCTGAGCGGCGGCGTTATCGTACCATCTTTGCGCCTGCGACGCCACTGAAGTATTACTTACTCAATGCCAGATACACTCATCTGAGAGAAATCCAACCTTCCAAATCGAGACGGCGGGGTATCCATTTTGAGAAGGAAGTTCGGACAAGTTGGGACTTGCTATCACGAGGCGGCGCCAAATCCGTTGTTCGTAATGATGCCGAAAGCGGACAGCCTGGACGAGTTGGGACTCGCTATCACGAGGCGGCGCTAGAATATGGTGGACGGCGTGTTCAATGTTGAACATCATCGCATATGTATTAATTGCGGATTTCTGGTGTGGATAGTACTGGAAGATCCAGCGTTCACGGGTCAATTTCATGAGGTCGCAGACAATGAATTCAGTTGGAAGGACTTCGAGAAATGCGATCCAGACGGTGAATCCAAGTCGGGATGCAAGAAGGCGGTGGTTGCATTTCAGGTTTAGTTCAATCCAAATTGTCTTCTGGAAGAAACTGAATTGAATTGAATCGAACGTCGACGCACCTCGGACTCTTCCTCCGAATATTGCATGCATAGGAATTACGCACCTGGTTACTGCGAACCAGCGCATTATAGCACTATATCTGGTTGAAAGAGCGGCATATCCATTTTGGGACCAGCTGTCTTCATGGCAGATGGTAGATCTAGTATCTACCCTGATTATGGCGTCTTGTTCCACTTGAATTGTTGTCGGTCGCCGATCCAGAAGATCTTCCCAGGTCGTACCAAGCATAACTCATTTTGGAAAAAATAAACGCAGGACCTTGAAGGGACGAACGAACCGAGGGAGAGTCGGCGAGGTATTTGAATTGAAGGCTTCAAGCGCATTCCCGCGATGCAGATTGGGTTCACATGGATTGCACAGCGAACAATGGGATCTGCATCTGTTGTGGGCGCGCGGACAACTCAAACATCGAGATGGCTGTAGTACCCACAACGGCGACTCGAAGTTGGACGGCGGAGTTGGGCATACAAATGCGATTCACCAGGACGCAGGCCCGCTGTCCGACGGGACGGGACTTGGAGCGAGGACAAGGCCGGAATGAAATGGAGGCGGTGAATACGAATAAGGCTGGTGCCTTGTCCAGGTGAGCAGTGTACGCTGGATCCGCGGCCACGTAGATAACGCGACTGGTCGATAGCGCGAGTAATGTTTTAGCTGGGCTCGTGGACGAGGCTTGTGGAGAGGCGTATCGTGTCGGCTCGAGAAGACGCTGGTGGAGGCAGACAACCGAATAGGCTATCCTGTGAGAATTGCAACCGAGTATCAACCAGGGTTCCATGTTCAGCACTTACAATCGAGTGCCGAGCGACCCCCGAAGAATATGGATCGACGAACAAGGGAAGAACGAACGGTCATCTCGCGTAGCCGTTTGTGGGCGAATTCTGATCGGCCGTTTGGCGAGGTCGCATAATACAAGGAGGGATAGTATAATGACTCTGAGTTGCGCCGTTGGTTGCTTGGGTGTAAAGGGTGGATCTTCGAAGGCAGTGTTTCTTGTGCATTCTTACCGCCAGTTACTCAAATACAACGCGTCGCGACGGGTTCTTGTTTTCGAGGGCATTTTGATTGGATTCGAAGAGTTGTGAATCTTGTGGTTGATCGTATATTGCCCTTGTCTTCGTTCTTTCAAGGGGTCGAGGGTTTTGTTTTCATCCGGGGAAGGAGGTTCACGGTGGCGCATGAATATGGAATAACCATCTGTAATTTGGGCGATCCTGAACGCCGCCACGAATTCATTCAAAGGCTGGGGAAACTGCAAAAGTTTGGGGAGACACCGGGATTTTAAGTTCTAAGGGAAGAGACACCGGCGGAATAACGGCGCAGGTGGTAGTGTATCATTAGGGCATAGCTGCCGTTAATGAACAGAACAATCCATTAGACGAATAGATAGATGGATGGATGGCGGCGGATTACAAGGTTCAAGGTCTAGGGCAAGGGGAGAAGACTTCGCCGGTTCGAATCGATCAACCCCACGTCTGTTTTTATGGCGAAGCGCAGAGCGGTCAGGTGCGCGTTTGCCGTAAGATGCGCGGGAGTGGGGGGAATGGAGGGCGGGAGCGGTGCGGTACGGCGCTGGTGTGAGAGGGCGACAAGGACGGAGGGAATACGACAGGGGGCGGGGAAGCGGCGCGCACAAATGGGGATCGCGCGTTAGTGCAGCAGTAGCAGGTCGAATTAATGAAGAGTCTCACCGCTCGGGTATGTGACAAGTGTTCCCCGGTCCAGCTTCAGCCATAAGGACCCGTGCGCAAATCCGAGAAAGCTAGACGCGGGTTGGTCAGTAGTCTCGTTTCCAGAACCGTTATAGGGCAGTCGCTCGCTCCGCTCGCGGGCAGAATTCCAATCGGGGATGTTGAGATGTTGTCGAGGCAGAATTTGATGAAAATTTGATGGGGGAACACTGCCCTATAAGGTCTGGTGCAGTTTGGTACGCAACTATGCGATTGTGTCACACATCGTTTCCTCCTCAACTAGGACTTGCATTTTGCGTCAACTAGGTTACCTGATGGGCTGAAACTTTACTCGGCCACTCCTATGAATGGTCCCGAGACACTCTGCCATTTTCCGCAATTTTCTGGCCTCTTTTTATGATGCTGGGTAATTATCAAAATTAGCACTCTTTCTCCATTAACATTCGTTGTAACGGGATGAAAATATTCCTGAACCTTCATAGCGGTAATTCTATGGATATGAGACTCTAAAACTGAGCTGTGATGCATCCATTGGTTCTTCAAGTCGCGATCATCATCCACCGGGTTTTCCAAATGCAAAAGTATGAGTCTGAAAATCGTTCTTAGCGCGCCAGTAGAAGGTAATTGAGATATACAATGGATACAAGAACCTACAACGACTTCAAACGCGTCCGGGTTCACACAACTGTATTTTTCCGGTCGGTGTGACTACCTGTGACTGAAGAGCAATCGCATGTTTCGCGATCAAACTGCACCAGATCTTCACGGGGTGATGGCTGCTACGGTTTTTTTTATTTCTGTGCCTCGGCCGAACGGACCCGAACCCCGTAAAAGATCTGGAGCCGAGATTAGTTGGTCAGGAACGGCGGGAAAGACCAACTTCAAGACAAGGCGGCCCAATCGGGGCACATGTGACGCAGACCAGTTGTCCAACGGCTTTGTGGATGAAAACGGCACAAGGAAAAATAGAGTTCCGGGAAACTGGCCCTAGTCCGCTGCTCAGATATCTGCGGCGCTCACACCCACGCCGAGTGGGAAAGTGAGGAATTGTCGACAAGATGTCGACGCTGGCAACGACGCGCTGTCGGAAACGAATGATGAGGAGTGATTATGCAAATTCCGAATCTGAATTCGCAATGGCAAGCGGGCCAGTCGGAGGCGTTGCGCGCAAATTCGGCCTCGAGGCTCGCGTACAAAGTACCATCAGAGCGCTTGTCAAGGATCAAGAAGTCTTTGTGATGGATGTGCGCCGCCTTTCCAAATGCGGAACAAGAGCGGGCTCACGTGCGCGCAAAGTACAGCGAACCTCCAAACAACGGCGACCAGATATTGAGTTTGATTAACGGAGGCGCGCGCGGCAGTGGGGAAGCTGCTCACTGTGGGTGCGATCGAAGAGATTTTCGCTTCGTCAAGTGTAGCCTTGTGGGCCCGCCTCGAGGCAGATCGGAGTCAATGATGCTAAGTCGCCTCGAGGCAAGATTGGCGGCGGTTGACGCTGGCCGCCGAGCCATGACAACATAGAGAAGTTCGAGAATCGAGACAGAGCTGCCCTAAGTCAGCTAGAGCTTGAGCGAACCAGAAAAAAACACAAGCTGATGTGATGTGACAGCAGAAACGGGACTAATCCTGCTGGCCCAAATGTTAACTGAAAGCGGTCCGTGTGGATCGTATACCGACCAGAAGGCATTCAGCGGACCCCCCAGACATGTATTGGACCGAAGGACAGCTGCACGTCAAGGAAGGAAGTCGATTCACGGATATTCACCGCGAGGCAGGTATACTTGAATGGACGTTGGAGGTGAGTTAACAAGTATGGAAATTGAGGAAAAGGCCGTACCCGAGATCCGTCGCTTTCCAAAGCGGGAAGGTAGCGGATATAAGCGCAAATGGACGCGATATTCCTAGAAGTCCGAATCCCTCGACGGAGCTTCGAAATGAGGGCCGAAGAATAAACTGGGCAATGGTACCGGAGCGAGATGAGCGGGTGGAGTAAAGACATCTGGGCGGGCGGGCGGAGCCTGGAAGCTGTTGAATAGAGGAGAATTCTCTGGACAGGCGGACCTGGGAGCAGTCGGAACCCAAAAGAGGTTGCCAGAATTGATTCAGCAATTTTCTTCACTGTCTAGATTGGAATTTTCCTTCGGAGAGGCTTGAACTACGTTGACTCTGCACGGAGTAGCTACTCACTCTTCAAATGGGTTGGATCGGTAAATGGGTGAACCCTCGGAGTTGGTCCATGATAAAGAGACAACCTGCTGAGGAGGCAGAAGCAGCGTTGATGCAGAGCGGGAATCCAAGGAGCAAACCAAGATGCTGGAGAATTGAAAGCTAACGTTGGCTGTTCCAGATTCAGAGAAGGAGCTCTAGAGGACGGCTTGAGCTTGAGGCGCGTTACGCAGGACGCCAACATCGCTTGCTCCGGGTCAGGTTGCTCAACCGGTGAATGACAGGAAGCAAGAAAATGTGCTGGAATCGGGCTGTGAATGCACGAAGGACATGATTAGAAGTAATCTCCTGAGGAGACAGCGCAAGAGGAAATGTAGAGCATCGGGAGTCAACGTCGAGCTGTTAAGGAGTCGGAAAATCAGCGGTAGATCAGAGTGCGACTCATAAGTGATAGAAAAGTGGCATGAACATTAGATTGCTTTTGAATCTGAGTACTGACTTGCACAGTCATGTGGGGTCTCGAATTCCGAGGGCCGAGTCATCGTTGTTCCTGTCCGCGACTCGCTGCCACCGGTACAATTTGTCAGAAGGTAGGTCAGGAGATGAATGGTCCAGTGAGTCCACGTGTTGAGACCGAGAGAAACCAGCTCAGGCAGCGCTTGTAGATGGAGGGAAAGGCAAAAAGCAGTTGTGATGTGACGTCACGCGATGTTTGGTTTGTTTGGCTGCGGCTGCGGTAGCTAAATATAACTCATTACCGTACCACTCTGACGTGCGGGCCATGGACGAAGTTCAAGCCCACCATACTGAGCGCTCAGCGCTTCTAGCAAAACCCAAAGAGATCTTCGTTACTGCTGCCTATTGGTATCCCTTCAAGGTTCGAAACCGCTCGTCCTTTCGCGCTGGCGGTATTGACATTTTACTCTTCAAGGGTTTCTGGTTCTGTCTGCGGCACCCATTCTTATGGCCGTTACTACGAGCCAGGTTCATTCCCTGCCTCATCATCTCCATCATCGTTCTCCCCACCCTCTTTATATTCACCTATCTTCCTCAAGTCGCCTTCCTCGCCATCTTCCAGGGCCATCTTGCTTGGTTCAACGCTGTGTTCCTCGTTTTGGGTGAGAGTGCGGCAATTATTGCGCTCCTCTTCGAATCCTTCTTCGTCGACGAGACCCTCGTCAAAATATTTGACGCAGTAGGCCGCACCCCGCCCTAATTCCCGCGTCGGCGCTTAATTTGAATGCTTTACAGGTCCTCGTCCACGAAGGCTTCACGGAGCTCGTCTCCCGCCGACGTGTCATCATCGCCGACGGCGCTGATCCTGTCAAGCAACTCGGACCGAACACCAAGTCCGCCATCTACTCCCCCTTCTCCCTCCGCCTCACGCTCGAATTCGTCCTCTTCCTCCCCATAACCTTCATCCCCCTCGGCGGCGGGCCGCTCTACTGTCTCGTCCTGGGCCGCCGGGCAGGGCCATTCCAGCACTGGCGCTACTTCAAGCTCCTCGGGATGTCCGCAAAGGAGCGCGACGCCTTCATCAAGAAGCGGCAGTGGAAGTACACCTGGTTCGGGACGGTTGCTCTGCTGCTGCAGCTCATCCCGGTCTTCGCGATGCTGTTTTTGCTGACAACGGCCGCGGGCGCTTCACTATGGGCGGCGGACCTCGAGCGGAAGAAGGCGCGTGAGGAGGAAGGTGGGCCGACGGTCCCCGTCGAGGTTTGATGCGCCCATGTCGTGGATCACGATGATATCGATGTGCCTGATGCAAAACAATCCAATATTTAAATCGTGGTCCCGGAACCCCGGAATCAATCCTCTACATAATGTACATCGGTTTTAAGGCCGTGAACTAACAAGCTGTCGTTTACTATATACTTAGCAAAAACCTATTTAACGCGGCATAGGGTACGGTATAGAGGGGTTATATGTAAGATCAAATTAGGTAGGCAAGGTTGAACTGAGAGAGGAGGAAATTGAACCAGAGAGAGAAATTTAGGCCATGTCGTCGCGGCCTTCCCACGGCGAGTACCTCGGCAGCGCAGGCGCCGGGAGGTACTTAAGGGAGATCTTCAAACCCTGCGAGACGAGCTCCCGGAGGTGCGGCATCATGTCAAACTCGATCTGCCGCGTGAACGCAACGTAAACATATTCAAGCGGGTATCCCACCTCGGCCCTGACGTGGATAAAGTTGAAGACGACGTCGTCGGCGAGCGGCTGGCACCGCATGACCTCCAACCGGGTCAGGAATGGGCAGGGACAGTCGTTCGATGCGCGCGGATCGGGTGTAAGGTGGCGGAGGATGTCGTTCGCGCTCACGAGCGGATTTTCGCGGCCCCAGTGTGCGCTGGGCGACGACCATGGGTCGTAGTCGCCGCCGCCCTCCAGCCGGAGGGATGTTAGCGACGGCAGGAGCTCGAGACAGTCCAGGAATGCGACTCGCGCGAGGCCCTTGATGTCGACGGTGAGTCTCTCGAGGGTGTGGATGGCGGAGAACATGGAAATGAAGGGGAGCTGCCCGCCGTACTTGGGCCCCCGGTATCCGAACGACTTGAGTTCAGGGCAGCGCAGCGACCTGAAGAGGAAGACAGCGTTGGCCTGCGAGTGTTCGCGGTTGTCAACCTTGAACTCCTTGAGATGGGAGAGTGTTAGCGGCGGCGGCTGCGTCTTGGGATCGTTTTCAACAGAGTTCCGGTCGGAAGTTATACATAGCATGCACTTCTTGAGGTTGGGACATTGGCGGAGGATTACTAACGCCATGGTGGTCGTCAGATGGAAACTAGTCGAATCCTTGATGTTGCCCGTCGTTAAACTGAGCGACTGTAGTGTGGGCCATGGAAGGGTGAGACCGAGGAAATTTCCGCCAAGGGAAGCGAACGACGCGCTACGAATGGAAGGGGTCCGGAGGAAATTAATGGTCCGCCATGGAATATCGAGAGGCATAACGAGGTTCTGCCAGAAGCCGCTGCCGACCGACGTAAACGCGATAGATTCGAGTAACGGGACATCCGATGCATGGAGGTTCGTAAGGGGCGTGAGGATGGTGCGTGGGGACAATGTGAGCTTTATGCGCTTCCAACGCTGGGAGAAATTGGCCAGGACGTCGATCATGGTTGCGACGTTGTCGGACGCAGGCTCGCACGCCGCAGAGACCGCCAACGTGATGGAAAGAGGGAGCACGCCGGACCGTGCGAGCCAAGCGTCGACTGCGGTGGTCAAGTCGCGCAGCCGGGCGACGTTGGGCACGACGACGTGGAGGGAAGACCACAGCTGGGGCGTCGCGAACGCTATTTTTCGCCAGTTTGAGCAAACCTGGACGAGAAGCATCGGAGCTTCGCGGGAGCTCATCACCGGGTTTCCGGCGGACGGCAGACATGCGAGGAATATCTCGCGAAGAACGTCCTCGGGCAGCCTGCGTGCTAGCGACACCACCGCTTGGTGCGCGTCAATCGACTCGGACAGACGCTCGCATCGATCGGTGAGATCGCTCAGAA
The DNA here is from genome assembly GCA_029378385.1 of Mycena metata. Taxonomy (NCBI): domain Eukaryota; kingdom Fungi; phylum Basidiomycota; class Agaricomycetes; order Agaricales; family Mycenaceae; genus Mycena; species Mycena metata. Next base: position 26,388 of record JARKIB010000661.1, on the reverse strand, counting down.
CAGTCTGCATGCGAGCGATCTCCTGAGTGACTGCAACGAAGTTCTTCTTCAGCTCTGACAGGAACTGTCGAATCGCCTCGCACTCTGCATCGGAGGGTACCGTATTGGTACTGAGTAAGTGCCTGAATGGGGACTCGAGATGTGTACCAAGCGCTGTGCTGCCTAGATAGTGTCAATTACAGGCGCTGAGGGGCAACAGTAGGGACACACCTAAGTTTTGCATTACCTCCAAGCCAAGGGACGGGGAAAGAGGAAGCTCTGAGCTCGGACGACGTTAGTGGTAGCCCTGCATATGTTTTGCAAATTCCGCGAATGATCGCTGATGGCCGACCGATGCATCACATGCGCCGTTGTCGCTTTCCTTTTTCACCGTGAGACATATCCTTTTGTAGCTGTAATTTAGGGTTTTGCCTGTCTACCACTGACTCGGGTTTTGGTTTCTTGGTAGGGTTTCAACGTCTCAAAGGTTCACCTGAAACATCGCAAAGGATGATCCGCGGAAGCTTTTGCAGGAAGTTTTCTTCCTCCCAGTCTCGTTGGTACGAAAAAAAGGCGTCCGAGTCTGCCCGAATCAAGGTCCAGTGTCGATCCCTCACACCCGACTCGGATCCACACGGATTTGGAAATCAATCAGGCGCTAGGAACCAGACCCTCTCCTCCTCCTCCTCCGCCTCCTCCAAATTCTTCACCGACTTCCATCGTCGGCCGAGCCCTTTGGCCGACATCCCTTATATCTTGCTCCTTGACTTCCGCCAAGAAGATTAATTAACTGCGCCTGTTGATGGGCAATCTTTCCTGCACCATTGATCTTCTCTGGCGCATCGATAGCACTTCGGTTATTGGCCTCTTGGTCCGGTTCCGCTAGCATAACTCAGGCTCTCTGGCGGTCTTAGTCTCTTTCGATTTCGACTGGGGGGGAAATATACCGGCTACCGTGGGTCCAAAGGCACGCCCGGTGTATACCATGGTACCTGTCATGCAGAGTGACATACCGAAGACATACCTGATACCTGCTGTGGATCGATGCGCGCTGTCGGTAAGTACTTTTCGAAATTTCCCATACTTGTTGAACAGCTAGAATTAACAGCTAGAATTATTTCTGTATCAATTGAAGGAGACCACTGGGATGCCGCCGCTCGAATGTTACCCGGCACATCGCGTCCGATTCAACATACATAATAAGTATGAGCGGTGGGCCATGAACTTACCATTGTTTTTGGACATTCAGAGAGCCAACTGACTTCACGCACAAGATTTGAACGGACGAAGCGTTGGTCGGCGTCGGCCCGAAAAATCTTGGTCTCTTGTATGCTTCAACAAGCGAGGCACGAGCGTCGTTAAAGCGTCTGACTGCGAGAGACTACCTGTATGCGGGGTAGTATACACATAAATTCAATCTCTACAACACCAATTTGAATGGATACCCTTCAAAATCACATCAGCGGAAAGCAACACACGGAAAACACTAAAGGCCTACCCGGTCTCTTGGCCTTATAAAACACGATCAAAAAAGAATAGACAAACAAGATAGCAGTACTCCAAACATAGACATGAACACGCTGCTTTCTCGGGGAGCTTTGGTTCGGAACGACCATAATAAGCATGGTGAACGAAAACCCCAATATTGCGTCTGGCATGTAAAATAAATGTCAGCTGGAGAGGTGGTACTTGGAAACACAGACATATAGCGACCACCATGAGCACCTCCGTCCCGAACTGGTCCTGCCATCCGCGCGCAATCCAGCCGCCATCGTGTCCAACCCACGGCGACTCGCGGATGCGCGTGAACATGAACCCGGAGGTCATCACCAGCGACGTTCCAATCGCGCCGACAGCCCAGATCCACACGGTCGTTATGAAGTACAGCGCGACACCGAGTACGAGGACGCCTCCCGAGATGGCTGCCCAGCGGACCCAGTCGACCGGAGGGGAATACGGAACGGGTATGGGGGTGAGGTCCGAAACCTGCTGCGCCAGACGCTCTGCGGAAAACCCGCTGTTCAACGTGAGTTGTTGTAAGGGGGAAGTACACAAGCATTTACACTTACTAGCTGAAATCATAGGTATAAAAGCGCGCGTTGTTTATTGCAGCGCGCGGACCTTCCGTTGGGGGGTACATGTAAGCGGCGGGGGCGGACACGAGTCCGAGCTTCCGAAATACCGCGGGGGCGGCGTCGAAATCGAGCGTGGCGAAGAAGTGGGCATCGCGGTGCACAGAGGGTGCCTTAGCCCACGCTTTGGCAACCGCCGTCCAGGTCGCGTGGAACTCGCTGTACATATGAACTGCACTCAGGGTTGAACAGAGGGCCGTAAGACAGCACGAACTTGCAGGGACCACACGCATGCCGGGGGTCAAGCGCAGTGAACTCAATCGACGCCGACCAGTTGCGATTACCCGAGATCAACAGCTCGTATGAAGTAGGGTCGAGTTTGATTACGCCCCTGCCTGCGGCAGCCAGATTGACGAGTTCTTCATGGACGGCTGCTACTGCCAAGGGCAAAGGACAGAGGAGGAGTAACGACAGCCAGAGCATGGCAGAAGCAAGTGAGCCCGAGGTCTGTCCGAGGAGGACATGGTAATCCGTCGACGTGTACAATCCCAATGTGGACAAAAAATCTCGTGACGTAAATAGCACTATTACGGTTGCGGTTCAATGTTCAAGTTGAAATCGACAGACCGAAGAATCGACGAGAATACAGCGGTCTAATAATGGTCCTTCTCCTAGGCCTAAGAAGGGAAGGAATTAGTCTCTCGTATCCAGGCGCTTCAGCGATCGATCACCCCTACCTCGTTTGTTGGGAGAGAATATCGATTCGACAGAAATACAATCAATCACAACAAGAAAGAGAGGAAACAAAAAAAAAATCAAACAAAGGTTCCGTTCTTATCCATGCACCACTCCCTTACCGCACATTGCGGCTCAATGCCCGCCGGCTCGTCCCCCGCGTCGCGTAAGAGGAGCGCCACGACGCCGTGCGGTGGCACGTTCGCTACAGTCAAGTTCCGCACTGCCGTCCCGTTGTCGCTGTGAGTCCAGAGATCCTGTGGAAGGTTGAGCCGCGGTACCACAGGGAAGGAGATGGAATGGGACTGACGCGAACGCTGTATTGCCTCCCCGCGCGGATCCACGGCGACTCGGTCAGGTTGAAGAACATGTCCGCCGGCTCGTCCAGGGTGTTTAACTGCACACGTTAACCACGTTGCGCCAAAGATGAAGCCATGATACTCACAAGCATGAAGACCGTCCCGTTCTGACTCTCACCACTCCAGTATTGCGCGGGGAATGACGCGTTGGCGGTCCAATCCGGCTATAAACAACTAGTTAACCACGAAGGCTCAAATTCAAGGTTTAACTGTGCACATTAATACCCCAGCGGAACGGTGTGACCGCCGTTCCGACGACGGGATCCTGGTTGATCGCAATGACCTCTGTATTTTTGAGGATCTCGAGAGTTTCGGGGGTGGCGTCCGCCAACTATATGTCAACTGATCAGGACTGTTGAGGGAGAGGATAGCATTAAGTCTTACGTGGGTGCCCTGCCGTCGATCTGTGATTCATTATCCCGCGAGAGAGATTGATAGATGTGCTTACGATAAGAAGGGGCGACTTCAGGAAGCTCCAGACCGTAAAGTGCGCCTTCGCCTCTTCGAATGTGAGGTCGCCGTTGCCAACCTCGAGCTGTAACAGACTAAGTTGGTGTTCACGTATGGAGGCCACGCGTACCATATCCAAATCACCATGTCCATAAAAGTCGCTCGCCCACGAGTAGAAGGAGTTCCTTGGGTAAGATTAACACGGCAGAACCAACAGAAAAGAGAAGATCGCGCACTGGTCAATGATACTCGCGATGGACGGCCAGTCCGGAGCTGTTGGCGATCAGGTCAGACCGATTCCGTGCGAATCCGTACATATACCGACTGATATCATTGGTTGTCTGCATAATTCGGTATCAAGACCTGCGCGAAGAGAATTTAAAATGGAAACGAACCCTCCAGCTCTGTCCGAGGCGCCTGGCCCAGAGCCACGGTTGTTCCTGAAAATATTCTCATGATGGGATTAGTGCATGCCCGAAGGCGTAGAAACGTACCCTTCCCCACTCGCACAGAGATAAAAGAAGCGGCGGCTTGCCGGAAACCTTGGCCTGTGCGGCGATGGCGTCAGCCATGCGAGTGTAGCCTGGGTTGAGGTCATCAATTTAATCGTGGCAATATTGGATGAGGCGCAGGACGCACGGCCGATGATGTTCTCGCGCGTGATTTTATCGAAGGGGACGGCGCAGTTGTCGTATCTGTTGCAGGGTCAGTTATTAAAGGTAGAATTGCGTGGTGCGACACACTTGAGCAGGTCAAAACCCCACTCTTCGCGGAAGAGCTTTGCGTCTCTGCCAATGAATGATTGAGCAAAACCCGTTCAACAGTGATAACTGGACGAACCGCGCTTCGTTCTGAAACGACCCGGGATAGAGAGCACAAGTGAACCAGCCGGCATCGCTATACTACTCAAATGGTGTTGGCGAAGTATTCAAACGACAGAGCATACGCACAATTCCGGCTTTCCTGAGGCCAAGGTAAGTTGAAGGGAAGCAGGACAGGAATGGCGGCTCACAGGCCAAGGCCATGGATTTGGTCTGTCAACCATTTCATGCCAGAGGGGAAACGTTTTTTGTCTAAAGTTGTACTTGGAAGTCGTCAACTCGTCGCGGCCAGTTTGCCACAAACCAGCGATGATGTCCCCATCCTCACTCCGCTTTTTCTCCGAGTAGCAATCGTCGACATTGACATAGTTGTACCCGACGTCCTTGTCCAAATGTAAATCAAGGCAAAAACCACAGATAGAAATAATAGGTTTTACCGCCAGCCCGAGCGACTTGACCAACTGAGCGGTCTCTAAAATGAGTGTTTCGTTTATGTTGCACTGGGTCATCTTGAATTCTGTTTTATTTAAGCAAACAGGGAGCGGCGCACATGATACGGATTCCAGGCTAAGAAATCGCGAACGGCTGTCGAAGGTACCTTTCACAGGGAGAACCCAGAACTCACTGTTATACCCCATAACTGCGCGAGGCGTTCATAATCTTATCTCGGAGGCTGGACGAGCACGTACCCGGAAGCCTGCCAACGCGATGCACTTCCGCATGGTGTTTGCCACCGTGCAATAAGGAAAAAGACGCGAGCGCGACACCCAGAGTCAAGCTGACCACTGAGGTCAAAACGATCGGATACCGGGGAGAAACACCCTTGGTGTGTGCCGGAGAACGGGAGGAGTCGTCTGCCTTGCCCATTGAGAGTTGCGACGATGGTGAGAGCAAGGAATGCGGGTCCGTCAGAAGCGCTTCCGTAAGCCGCGAAACGATCACGTGCTCGACGCGTTGGTCGAGCGAGGGTTAAGTGTCCGGCCTGGCTTTTTCAGATCAACTCTAAGTAATTAGTTAGCATCCGGACATGATATAAACGGTTCATTAGATTATTTTCCTGAAAGTCGTGCCAAAAATGTTAATATGTCGGAGTTTGAACCTTGCCGGCACTCCGCCGGCCCAAGGAGCCAATTAGATGATTCAGCCTAACGAAGTCTGACTACCACCAGAAAACCACTTTAACTAAAGGGTGTTCGCAGGTCCGTGGAGAAGCTACAATCAAGCGTGAAGTTACTCGACTGTACTATTCCGAGTAAGTACTCGCGGCTCGCCGTACCGGTACTTAATGCCTCAGACGAGCCAGATTTCACTCACTCACGGAAATTAGCAGATGGATCAGTCTCTTTACGGCGATTTTCCGTTATCGACGGATTCCCTACGACTGACTTCTACCAGTACTTAATTGTTCCAAACTTACAGTGTTTGGAGTACGGGCTTCCAGCCCTTTCCTTCCAAGCCGTTACAGTGTTTCTCCCTTCTTCCCACCGTTACACATCTGGTACAGCTCCATCTCAAAGCCAGAACACTGCCGACGCCTGCACTTCTCGACGGCCTGCGCTCAGCGCCCACTCTTCGGGAGCTGTGCATTTACGAGGAGCCACTCCCCTCTTCCTCGGTCACCCATCCCCATGTTTTCCCGGAGCGCATTCTGTCCCTTTTGGCCCCTATCGTCCCAGGCGATGCGGGCACCATGTTATGCCCAGGTCTCAAACGCGTGACCTTCCTGCACTTTAGCGCTGTGTCCGACGAGGACCTCATAGCCTTCCTCCTCGCCCGCACAGACCCACACCTTCCTCCTGAGTCGCGTCTGACCAGCGCTCGGGTCGAAATAACTCGCGCGCGCCAGAGGGATATTATTCCCGCTCTTCAACAGCGCATTGAGGCAGGCTTGCGAGTCTCCTTGCGCTATGGCCTGCCCCCGCCCGCAGTCCCTTATTCAGTTTCGCACGGAAATCAGCAGGATAGCCACGATTGGGATCCAGTTTCGTCGTATGAATATTTGGACAAAGAGTTTGGTTAGCGACTCTATGCATTCCATTATGCTTTAGTTACTTGAATAAGTACTCAACACGAAATCTATTCTCGAGCTTGACTACCAATTGTCCGATAAAACCTCCCGTTCGGTGTATGAGATATTTCCGTGTAATGGTGAATGATCGGGAGAGGGAGGCGGTATGTAGCGCAAAGAAAGGTCAAGGCCGTTGGCGATTTGCGGACGAAGTTCCTGGGCAATGTCCTCCTGCATTCCGCGATGAAACTGAATATGTGCCTTCGTAAGACGCGCGATGGTGGGCGAATGCAGCCCGGTGCGGGACTGAATCAGTTGTAGGACGGTGTTGTCGGAGAGGCCCCCGAAACCTGTGAAGGTCACGATTTGGAGTTGTGGGCACAACACCTCGTGGAGGTTTTGAGCAGTTGGAGTCAGCGCACTCCAAAATGCGGCGTCATTGGGCGGATCGATTGGGTCTCCGTGGTGGAATTGGCGCTGACGGATCCAAAGTTCACGAAGTGTAGGTACGAGGGAGAGGCAATTGAGAAGGGCTTCGTTTGGAGTAGGGATGTTCAGGACAAGACGTTGAAGTTGGTTGGTGGGGGTAAGCAATGGTTCGAAGGCAAACATAACGAACCCCGGTAACCCCCCCTGGTACTCTAGAGACTGTAGGCGAGGAAGTTCCAGGCTGCTGAAGAAGTAACTTTCCGTTCCGCCCCACTGGGAATCAAGCACAGAAAGGTGGGAGAGGCTTTCCATGCGGCATGGAGGTGGCAGCGACTGGGGCACTGGGGGCTGTCCAAAACCGTAAATGCTGATGTTACAAGTCTCCAGGGAAGGGCACTGGCGCAACATTTCGAGCGCTGCCGGGGTATCAATATAAGTATCGGATGGATCAGCTGTTCCCGCAGCCAATCCATACGAGAGGCGGCGGAGTTGAATGAAAGGAAGGGCGACTGGGATATACATGGTACTCGCCATGTTGCGTAGACTGCGGGCTTGGAAGAGAGAGTTGATATTCCACTTGCGCTCTTCACCAGGGCGGTTAACCAGGATGCCGTGGTCAACGACTATCGTCTCGAGGATGGGGAGATCAACGGCGGCAAGAGCCGCCAGTGGTTCGAAGGAAGAGGCAGACCACAGTTTAAATCTCATCCGGCTCCATCGAGACGAATAACGCATAACGGTTTCCAGGATCACCGATTTCTCGGTCGGTGTGTCGCTCGAGCCAAACACGGAGATCGAAAGAGGGAGGGCACCAGATTTGGACAGCCATCGATCAACTGCTTCATTGAGCCTGAGCCGCTGAGAGCTCGTAGATCGGTCGACGACGTGCAGCGACGCCCACAACTGAGGCGTAGCGAAGGCTAGAGTCCTCCACCCTCGAGAGACCCGACAAAGGAGAAGGGGACTCGCGGATTCGCTCATGGCTGCATTGCGATCCAAGGGAAGAGAGGCCAAGAATATTTCGGCGACCACATCCTCAGGCAATCTACGCATGGGCGATATCAACGCAAGATGGGAATCGATGAACCGATTCAAGTGGGTGCGTTTTGTGGTAAGATCATTGACCAACGCCTGAAGGCGGCCAATTTCGTAGTCGATTTTGGCAAGCTCGGCCTCTGGTTCGACCAGGAGCTCGCGGATACGCGAGGGAACAATATTGGTATCAAGTATGTGCTTGAAGCAAGGGGGCCCAAAGATAAGAAAAAAGGATATCACCTACATTTTTTTTTTTCTCAGCACTTTGGCCTACCCCTCCCCCCCTACGTAACGATGATGCCATCAAATTCCCTTCTAGAGAAAGATATCCGAGGCAGCAAAGTATTGAGCTGCAATATTTTGGCAGTAGAAAGTGGCCGTAGCAGTGGTTTGACAGCAAAGTAAATAACAGCAGTCTATGTGAGAAGAAGCTACTGAAGCATAAATGTTCTCGCACCTGACACTCACATGGCTTGTTGGGGCTGAAAGTTGAAACTTGGTTCGAAACGGACCGCGGTGTCCCAAATTTGCTAATGAGGTGAGTGAGAGACCTGGAATAGCGTAGTTATACTGACGGATCCTGTTTGAGGTCCAGCGGAGCGTCCTGGGGGAAAATAAAATTGCACACAATTTTTTTTCCCGGCGGACCCTCGACCCCTCCCCCCCTCTACCCCATATGGTAACTTCTTATCTTTGGGCCCCCTTGGCTTGAAGGCACTGAATTCCATGGCTGTACGTTCCAAAAGGTCAAATTTGATACTGCGCGCCAGTACTCGTACATCGAACCTTTGGTGGCAACCTTGAGCTTGTGGTCGAGAGCAAATAGATGGCGGTTGAGGCTGGAGTTCGAAACTTCGGTCCGGGTGGTACGGTCACAACGTGACACTCACTTCTGTCTCTAACCACCAAAAAGAAAGTACCAAACGCAACGCCTTCCTCATTGCTGCCAGATGCTGGCGAACGCCGCGCGCTGCATACCAAAACCAGAACTTTTCCCGGATAATTGTAATCGCTCAAAAAGTTCAAGCTAGCTCAATCGTTCGGCGGTGGCGGACAGTTCAAGTTACTCGTCTCGACGCCTTGCCAAATCTGCGCCACATCGTAAGCATTTTCACCGCTTGGCGGCTCGATGTGGCAGAGAAAATTTTGGCATTACTGCGCCGTGAAATGGCTTGAAGCCGCGCGTACGCGTCTTTTCCTGAACTAAGCGCGTGGAAGATCTCATTTCGACCTGACCAAAGTGGTGCAAGAGATTGCGATCCATACTGATTGAGGTGCATTCTAGGTATCTGATTTCACGCGTCTGGATTCTTTCCGCGTCATGAAATGGTTTTTACGCACCGCACCATTGTCAAACTAAACCTCCAGGGCTGCTGCTAGCTGAAACCGGTAAGGCCAAGCTACGCATCTCCTCGGCCTCGTTCAGAATCCCCATCCTCGGCAAGTGATTCAGCCATGGATTTCCCCCTACTCAGCAGCTCAACCGCCGGTTCACACTCCGACATCTGAATTGTTGCGCATCAGCCAACCTTTCGAATGGAAAAGCCACCTCACCTCCGAAGTCTGTCAAGTCTGCGATGAAGAGTGGTAGGGTCAGTCTAACTTGCTCACTGTAGGGCAGACTCTACTAAACGAATCTTTAAAATTTCAACGTTTGATCAACATGAAACTTGAACTGTGCGCTTGCTTTGCGCCGATCTTGCAGTTGCACTAGGTTGCATGCCTCTATTTTTTCAAATATGCGTTGCCCCTCGACATCGATCTGTCCTACCGATAATAGTATCCAGGCACACTCTTCCGGCTAGCCCACATTCGGCTAATTATCTGGCCCATCTTCCCTAAATGTTAACTTTTCACCCTCAAAAAATATGAAGAACCTCCTCGCATCGACGCCCAAACTACTATAATTTCAGTGTCTTGAACCGTCTACCGCCCATTGTCGGCCGATATTTCCACCACCGCCTTGGGAATGATGCATCAGCGGAATTTGCCGGCCCTGGCTTGCTTCTGACCACAACGAGGCGGCTCCCGGTCCTCGTTGTTTTCTTGTCTTGCTCTTTCCTCTGTTGTACATATGTCGCGGGTGTACGCGGACGTCAACGCCGTCCGAGGCAAGTCCTGGTACGAATACAACAAGTTTCGCATCGAATGGAGCTCCCCCGATCGCTACGAGATTGTGCGACGGCTGGGGGGCGGCAAATACTCAGAGGTGCGCGGAAAGTCTATATTCAGGACCACTCTAACTAACAGTCCTTCTTTTTTCGTCATATTAGGTCTTTGAAGGCGTGGACACGGTTAACAGCGAGCGCATTGTGATCAAGGTCCTTAAGCCGGTGGCAGGACATAAAATCAAGCGCGAAATCAAGGTCCTGCGCAACCTCGCTGGTGCCCCGAACTGTATCGCATTGCTCGACGTCGTGCGCGATCGTGAGTGGTCGTTTTTCTTCCAGTTATTCGCAATTCTCACTGGTCGACAGCCTCACGACTTTACCACAGCCTGGTCACTGAATTCGTGGACAACTCCGACTGGTCCTCACTCCACTCGCGTCTCACCGACCCTGATATCCGGCACTACATGTTCCAGCTCCTCAGCGCTCTCGATTTCGTCCACTCGCACGGTATCATGCACCGCGACATCAAGCCCGCCAATGTGATGATTGACCACCAGCGACGAGAGGTGTGTCTTGTGCTTCTTCACGAGTAGGACAGGCTACTGACTCGATGAATTGCAGCTCCGTGTGATCGACTGGGGCCTCGCCGAATTCTACCACCCTGGCGTCGATTACCATACCCGTGTCGGGTCGCGCCAGTACAAGTCCCCCGAGCTGCTCGTCGGCTACAAGCGCTACGACTACAGTCTGGACCTATGGAGTACGGGGTGCATGTTCGCTGCTATGGTGCGTCATCCATTCTTCGCCCTCGTCTCGTCCACGCGTCTATGCATCCTCCATTGTCCTCCTGCGGCTCCCCGTCTGTCGCCACGTCCGACACTTTGGTTAACAACCGATGAAACGCAGATCTTCCGCAAGCAGCACTTCTTCCGGGGCTCCGACAACGAGGACCAGCTACTCAAGATCATGCGCGTCCTGGGCACCGAGAAATTCGACGCATATCTGAGGGCGTACTCGATACCCTTCGAGAGCGATCTAGAGGATTTACTGGGAAAGTATGTCGTTTGTCCTCCTTTCTCTCTCTTCGACCCAGTCTCGTCGCCGTCTTCTTTTGTTTCTCCTCCTCCTCCCTCCGATCCAGACGCTGACTTGGCCATCACGCACAGCTATCCCCCGCGCCCTTGGACCCGCTTTGTCACCCCGGAAAACCAGCACCTCGCCACCCCCGACGCTCTGGCTCTCGTCGACCGCCTCCTGCGCTTCGACCCCCGCGAACGGCCTACCGCCGCCGAGGCCATGGCGGGCACGTATTTCGGCACCGTGCGCGTCGAGGGTGGGCGCAAGGAGGGCGAGGCGCTGAGCGATTCAGGCTTTGCCTCGATGTGAGGGCGTCGTCGCCGACGAGGGGAGAGGAGGTGTCGGGGTGAGTGTGCGGGGCATCGGCACCGTGTGGGAGGGCCTCGAGGCGAGGCGAGTGGTTTATTTCCGGCGACATGATGGCGCGTCGCTGCCCCAGCATCGTGTGATGCGCGTCGGCTCGTCGTCGACGTCGCTAACGCGCATCTGTCTGCTGTGGGACGTTTCTACATATCATCCATCTTCTGGGATATTATGTATTGTACTTATATAGCTGCGCTATCGTCCCGTCTGTTTGGGGGGCATAGATGTGATTCCATACTCATACTTCAATACTACATACTACCTACACTCTTACACACTCGTTACTTCCGTCTCTCACTTCTCCGTATTGCTTACTTGGTTGCTTACATTTCATTCTCTGTTACCCATCCATCCGTGTCACGACTCTCAATCTATACTCTCTGTGTCTTCAGGTCTTCGATTTGAGTCCTCCCTTTTCTACGTCACAGGAGCCCTGCGGAACGAATTGTCCAGTTCGACCCGTAATACACAAAGGCTAGGCAGTCGCAAGAGAGAGCCGCTGAATATCTTGTGAAGACGATCAGGGGATTTCCAACCGACGCGGTCTGGTTCAACAAGCGAGGGACGAGCTCACCGTTGAAGCATCTGTCTCCGAGAGACTAAGCCTGCGGCACGCGTGGAGAACGCCGGTAAGGCTGCTGACATAATCGCCTACTCAACGCCCAAGTCCAAATATGGAAATTATCTGATTACTGCTTGCATTTTCTTTTGATGCCTCCTTGGCATAAAGAAGTCAATTATTAACTCATGGTACCTATGTGTCCACACTGTAGCGTGATTGTGAGGCCTTCTACTGTATTTTTACTGTACATTCTATCGGCCGTGCAACGAATAAATTATCATGGACAAGTCTAACGGTTCCCAGTCTTTCTCGGTGGCACGGACGGTGTCCGTCTAAGAGTTCTGTATAAATTTCATAACCTAGAACCATCGGTCAGCATCCAGACGCGAATCACAATGCACATCCTTGGATTGGACCGGCCGGGAAAGAAATCCTATTTACCACGGGGGGACATATCTTTCGGATCTTGCCTCCAGGATGCTCTCAGGCATCGCGGGCCCGCATTCCGCAGAGATTTGAGCAGCGTTGCTAAACGCGCGGGGGCAGTCATTACGCTTGGGCTCGTATCCAACTGGTGCACCCGCAGAAACCAATACGAAGATTGTCATGAAATGCATTTTAATGAGGATAAAGGAATGGAACGTGTCGCTTTGGCCTATGGAAGGCATTCAGAGTATATCAGGCTATTTGTAGCTGCGGAAACAGGAGGAGGTAAACCACTACCCCTGAAGCTTCGTTCAACTCCACGATCCCCAAGGTCGGCGAATGGAAGTAGTCTGTCCATCAGGCGTTGGCCGGGGCAAATCGCATCCTCTCTAGACTGCTGCCCACCAAGTTGAAGTCTCAAGTTCAACCTAAAGAAAGCCGAATCTGACACACCGCTAGCGGAAGGCCTACAAGGTTGCCTCGATCGAAGTACATTCGCGCTGATCTCAGCGGCGGACACACCAACATACATCGGTAAAGTGTAAGCTACAGTTATCAGGGGCAAAATACGATTGCCCTGTGATGTGATTGGGTCCGTGGACCGCTTGTTGTGGGCAGTTTGCGTCCGTAGAACAGCGCGAGTCTCCTGTAAGTTTCTAGGTCCATTGCATCGGCACCTCGCGCAGACTTCGGCCTACAAAACATTCTTTAGCATTTGATCAGTCCGTGTGTGAACAAGATTCGGCGTAAAATAGCGTAAATGGTATAGTCCAATGGCCGGCATCGCTGTCCAAATCCCAGGTATAAGTCCATCCGCTCGAAATGTAACGTGGCGTCACTATCAGCGATTTAGTCAATTTTTCCTCATCGAATAAGAAACATTCCGCACAAGGAAGTAATCGGGTGTACGCCGTATTTTTACACGAGGCTCGCCTACCCGGGGAGCAGCATCGAATTGTAGGCTTCGAGAAACGTTAGGAGGGGCATCCAGCAAAGAAAGATAACGCGCACAAGCTGAATGACAACTTCTCGTCGATTTCCATGATCGCTGCTTGGTTTCCGCTGCGGTAGCAGTAGTTGGGTGCGCTGAAGATGGTCACGCAATTTCGATCGTGGCACCAGTTGTACCCTGTGGATAAGGTCAGACGGGGAATTGCATGAGAGAGAAACAAGGGCTTGCCCTCCATGACCAACTGATGCGCGCGCGCAATAAGAGTGAGCCCATTATTGTGGTTGAAGGACTCTGAGATATCTTGACCGAAAGTATATCCCGCGCCACGGGCAGATATCCCCCAACCGCACCGATCGTCGGGATCTGACCAAAGTAAATCGCACATGGGACCCTCGTGCGGCACTTCCTGTATACGGTCTATGGCCCGTAAATGGTCGAGGTTGTCAATGGACGGCGAAAGACCTCCATGCAAGCAAAATATCTATAGAAACCACCGTCAACTCGAGTCGTGTGACTTGACGCGAAACCTACTTGGTTCTCGATAACGGCCGTGAGGGGGAGGTAATCGAAAAGGTCAGTCAAGTATCGCCAGACGTTGGGGTTCCCGTATTTGCGGAGACACTCGTCGTAGAAGCTGTACACCTGGGTGATCTGCCGCGACTCGTGGTTGCCGCGCAAGATGGTGATACGGTCACGATAGCGCAGCTTCAGAGCCACGAGGAGAGTGACCGTCTCGACGGAGTCGTACCCGCGGTCGACATAGTCGCCCATGAACAGATAATTTGTATCAGGCGAATTTCCACCCATGCGAAATAGCTCTATGAGGTCGTCCTGAGAACGGAAGGTCAAGACGAAATCTACCGGAAAAGCTTGCGGCGCACAAATTGACCGTGAACATCACCACACACTGTGACAGGGCACCGCACAGGCTGGACATTCGATTCTTCCACCAAGACTTCCCTCGTCTGGAAGAGGGATGAGTCTTTAGGTGGTTTCAGGCGCGGAACATGCCTTGTCGCAAAGCCTCTGGACCTCGTCCTCTGTCAGTTGCTTACACTGGGCAAGCCGCTCCAGCCAGCCATCGACTTCTTCTTTCATTCTGAGGTGCTGGCAAGGTGGTGGTGGGTCTTGTCAAGAGGCGTTGATCGAAATCAATGACGAGCGCGTGCAAAGGCCGAAGCGAGAGGATCGCCGATGTACTCCGCCGCTTGGTCAAACTGCGGCGTCGCCTCAGTGTTGGCTGAGGAGGGGAGAAATTGCAGAGGCTGGCAAGAAACAGCGAAACACGAAACCTCCGAGAGGCGTGAATTAATGCCGAGGCCTAGGCTGGTGGAACGTGAAACCTCGGAACGAACCAAACGAATGCAGCCGCTGATTGACAGCTCGGCTCATTCGGCCCGAAATATTCGGACAGAAGTCGATCTCAGTCAGGAATCAAGATAGAGTCGGATAACGAGAAGGCAGTGGACAGGCGCCATACCCGAAGTTTGAGTTTTCCTGCGAGAAGAAGGCTGGGAACGCAGACCAAACGAAGTTGAACTGATCATGAAACACTGGTCGTGATCACACGAATCTTCCACGGATCTCGCGGTTGAAGAGCAGCTTGAGATCCGGAAGGAGACCACACTCGTTTCAGGGCTAGTGGGTATGAGCCAAGGGATGAGCCAAGAATAAATTATCAGTCACTCCTGCAACGGCAACAACAAAATATTCGTCGAAGGCGTTACACTAGATATCAATAAGCAGGGCTGAAACAGGTGCCCTTGTGCTCCTTCCAGTGGGCCTTTTGATGCTCTAGACACCGAACATGAGCAATGTTGTTCTTTTCATAAAAGCAGCGTTCACTTACCGGGACAACAATAACGTACAGTGTGGCACTGGGTAATCCGGCCGTCAGTCGAGATGAACGAAAGTACAGAACGAAAGAGTGCTACCCGAGCGCATTCGCGCAACTGGCGCTTGTTGCCAACGGTGCAGATGGATGACTTTGCCGCGCAGACGTCCCAACGCTGCTGCGCTTCGGCTTTCATGCTGTATGTGCGCAGTCAGGATGGTGGAGTAAGTGAAAAGAGAGGACGCACGTCACATCCCGCGTCCCGCCAAACCGCTGTTCGCCGTCGAGATATTGCTCGAGAGCATTTTTGATGTTCAGCAGCGCGTATTTCAAGTCAGACTCTGGAAGATCTACACATCTCAGTTAGTAGAGATATAACCGCAAGTCGGAGCGCACCCTTGCGCCACTTGGGGTTATTGAGCTCGCTATTGACAAGCTTGCGGAGATTTTTGAAGTACGGAATGAGCTTTTCGCGCGTTTCGAGCGGAATGTGGACGGCGTGCTTGGGGGCGCACTGACGCGTGCGAAGGGCCGTCCACGCAAAGATCCTGAGGCGCTCGAGCTGGCGCTGGGCTTCGTATGGACCGGGCCACTATTCGATGATTAGCACTGAAGGCTTTAAAGTGAACATCAATCAAACCTCAAACGAAAGTTGCGTGAGTTGGCCGGCGAGCGTATTCATGAGGGAGTTGGCCTCGGGGGAGTGGCCGCGCATCCAGCGGGAGAAATACATGGTCTGGACGCAGTCCCCGAGGACGTAAGAGTAATACCTTTCGAAGGAGTCCATCCAGTTTTCTTCGAGGGGCTTTCGTTGTTCGAACGACCCGACGTATGCCTCAATCATAACGGGGAGGTGCAGGGACGCGAGCTACATAGATGCCAACATAGTAATGCGAAGATATTGAAACACAAACCTCGTTGGTCAGGGGCTCGAGCGCGGGATTCTTGCCGAAGGTCTTTTCGCAGAATTTACCGTGCTGGTCGGATGTTGGAGGCCCGTTTAATGTTGAGGGGAATATGCATGCTTACGTTCATTCCAGCAACCATCCGCTCGGGGAAAGTGCACCTGCCAGCCACAAAATCCTTCCACTTCCCGTCGAGCAGGCCAAATGAGTCTGCGATGTGTTCTACGCAGATGGGCTGCGCGTCCCTCATCATAGCAAGCATACTGGATAACATGTCGGTCGGAGGAGGGAAAAAATCCGGCATTTTGGACGCTCTTCGTTCGCGGAACTGGCGGCTAGATCAAAGCTATAGATGGACGCAAGATGGACGAGGGTTGATGCGAGCGTTTGTTGGGGACGAAGCCACCGGAACACAACCAGTGCAAAGTTGGAATTCCCACGCTGGCTTGTATTCTGCAGTCAACTCTCTCTTAATCCATACCCCTTTATGGGTTATCCCTGCCAAAACCTGGTCAAAATCGGCTGAAAACCTATGGGTTATTGATGGGTTATGGCCGATTATGGGTTACGACAGGTATGGGTTAAGACAGAGTCGACTGTACTTTCATTCTGAATCATTCACAAATCCATGGTGAAGCCTCAACTTTCTCTCTGGTCCAGAAGCCAAACTCAGGGTTAATCCTGTTCCCCGAGGACGCCCGGGCTGTCTACCAAGGCTGAAGCTCTAGGCTTGCCAGCAAAAAGTCAGCTGGGTCCATGAGTGGTCCATGGCGAACCACTGGCATTTCCGAATCAACCATATCAGCCCGGTAACATTTCAGTCGTCAGAAGATATCAATGCTTGACCGCACTGCTTGATGCGCTGTTATATTTGCTGCACGTACGGATCCAACTGGTCCTCGTCGTAAACGCACCAACTGAGCACAAAATATAGCCTCGTGGGTGATCATGCGACCTCAATTTAACTGTCGACTGGCGACACCTTCTATTCCCGCCAGCTTTCGGCCAAGATATCGGATCTCCTAGTCCAATTCAACCAAAACACAGCGCCCTAACGCCGCCAGAAGGTCAGAAGCACCTGTAACTTCCCGCTCTTCCGAACATGTGCCTCAGCAGAGTACGACACGAGACAGTACAAGACGCTTGGTACTTAAGCCAACCATACGGAAGCGAGCGACCTGCGCCGTCCGCGACCGACCACGATGGGACTTTTTTACAACTTCTCTGTGGCTCTGTTCTCTGCTCTTGGATCGTGAGTGTTTATCGCTTTCCTCCTGCCAGGTGCCGTAATTCAACCAATTGCACCAGTTTTCTATTCGGTGAGTCGCCTATGCATGAGGGCCAACTGAGCTTCACCTCATTCTGTGCAGGATAGTACGTCCAGCCCTCCCCGTATCTCTATGCGCTCATTCCTTATCGGACTTCAGCGACTCCGGGGTCATCGGATCTGTCGTCTCCCAGGAATTCGACTACTTCCAAACCTTCTTCCACTCGCCCGGCCCTAGTATGGATGCATATCCGTGAGAATTGAGGCGACCTCTGACATTCCCAAAGGCATCATCGGCGCTATCGTCTCCACCGTACGTCGTACCCTCCGCGCACGTCGTCTTACCTCCTGTTATGCTTACATGATTCCTAGTTCGCCGGCGGATGCGCGTGGTCCACCCTATCCCGCCTGGCATTATACTTACATCGCACACAGGCTTCTTCGGCGCCGCGGCGGCTGGATCGCTCGCCGCCCGCCTCGGTCGCAAACGCACCATTCAGATCGGGGCCTCGGTCGCGATGCTAGGATGTAGCCTGCAGACTGGCGCACAGAACGTGTCCTACTTGATCGTCGGGAGAGTAATCACAGGTCTGGCGATAGGATGGTACGTGTCCACACCGCCCGTCGAAAAGCACTCAACAGTGGCGATATGCAGCTTGAGCATGGGTAAGTGCGACTACATACCCGATGAATTGGCCTTTCCTCAAACGAGCCCAGTTGTACCCTTGTATCAGAGCGAGATATCACCCCCTACAATGCGCGGCTTCCTGACAGGCTTAACACAACGTGAGTTATATGGTTCTCAACAACAACAAAAAGGTGTTCATACATAGGCAGTTATGATTGCCATTGGATTCCTGGTCGCTTATTGTACGTCTTTTCCTCCGCTTCTTCATGACGATATTTAATTATATTCAAGGGGTCGGATATGGTTGCCAATTCATCCGCAGTGACGCCCAGTGGCGTGTCCCTCTCGGTATACAGATATTTCCAGCAACGCTCTTGTTTCTAGGGTCCGTTTCTCTTCGTTCAGCGAATAAATGCCATCGTAATCGAACTCAGGATGTTCATCTTGCCGTTCTCCCCACGATGGCTCGTCGATCAAGGACGGCACGATGAAGCGCTAGCCATACTTCAGCGCCTGCACGGCAACAAAACGAACAAGGAGTTTATCGACCTTGAATTCGCTGAGATGTCCGTGTTCTGCCGCTTAAATTCCAGCATTGCTGACGTTCCTCCAGGCTGGAGCAAATCCAATACGAGAAGGAGAATATCTCGACCAAGCTCTCCGATCTATGGTCAACGAAACCCATGCTGCGACGCACGCTTACTGGCATTGGCATCCAAGTGTGCACCCAATTTACCGGGATTAACGTCTCTTCGTACTTCCAGCCCACATGTGAGCGAATTGCTACCAAGATAATGCGCCGAGTCTCATCCCCTGTATCAGTATACGCTGCCCTCGGACTGAGCGGCTCCAAAGTCCTGATGATAACAGGAATAAATGGTGCACTCGGAGCAGTGATCACTGCCATTTTCATATACTTCATCCTCGACCGCGTTGGAAGGAAGCCTCCTTTGATCTTTGGTGAGCGGCTTCCACGACCTCGACTTTGAACGCGGAAATGAACATCTATTAGGTGCGGTTGGGATGGCCATCACGCTCGCCATCGAGGCGGCGATCAATGCCAAGTGGGGTGGCGTGAATTCAGACAACCACGCAGCGCAGACTGCCGGCGTTGCGTTCATTGTCGTGCGTTGGTGCCCTAAGCCCACAAACCCATTCTTGCTAACGGGATACACATACACAGCTGTTCGGTTCCTTGTTCTTCACTGTAAGTTTCGGCCCAATCAGTTGGGTGTATCAAAGCGAGATGTACGTCTTCCCCCTCAAATAAACCATGACCGCGAACATATACGGCTTTAGATTCCCGATGCGAATCCGCGCACTCGGGACGTCTGTCTGTACCTGCGCCAACTGTGAGACACCGCGCAACCTCGGAATCCTCTACATTCGTTGACATTCTTCAATTATCTAGGGGCATGCAACGTCCTCATCTCCCAAGTCGCCCCAATCGGCATGAGCCGGCTCCAATACCGCATGTATCCTCTCCATATTTTCGGGCGTACTATTGATGCGCACTCACAGGATTCTACATCCTCTTCGTGGCAACAAACATCGCCAACGGGTTCATCGTATTTTTCTTGTACGCATTCAATCTTCCTTCCTTCCACACATAAACCTGACTTGGTTCAGCTTCCCCGAGACTAAAGGCAAGAGTTTGGAGGAGATGGTATGTAGCCGCTTTCATTTCGAACTGCAGAAAGAAGGAGGTTGAACAAACTCCTTTGATTAGGACGCGGTCTTTGGTGATCAAGTCATCCCGCATGCGCTGGAAACCAAGCAGGTGCATAATATTGGAGGCTCGGGGGATGAGGATGAGAAGAAGTCACGCGTGTCGGTTTGATTTCTGGTGGATTGTGTATGATATCTTTACGAGTCAGAACGAATGCCTATCACGACCCAGCTGTTTTGCCTTTTAAATCGCTCTTGTTTTAGTTCAACTTGGTGTGAGGAAACGCGAGGTTCGAAGTTCAAATGTTCGAGTCGTGCAGCAATCAAATAGTTTAAGTCTAAGGTTCGGCAAGAAGAGACGCGTGGGCACACGCAGGTGTTCATCAGCATTTCCAAGTATTAGGCTAAGGAAAATTCAGGTCTTTGCTCGCGATAGTAAAACCAGACATACGTCTGGGGTACCCGGAGTTCCAACATGCTGGTACGCGGGGAGACCGAGGCACTCGGCGACCGTGACCAACTTGTATCCCGCTGCTTTGAGCTTGGGAATAGCGTACGGAAGAACTTGATATCTATAGAGCGATTAGTTGAGTCAACGGAAACTACTCACGAGCAAGCGAAACGACAGACGCGGTGGTTTCTGCAGATCTACGTCAGGATACGTAACTCCCGGCGAAGCATGAGGAACAAAGGAACGAACCAGAGGTTTCGTGATTCACCGCAAGCACATTGTTTGGATGTTTACTCGCAACAGCGGCGTAAAGTGCCTCGCTATTTGCCACCGACGAGCCGGTGGAATCGCCAGAACTAATCACGCGATAATTGAGTTGGTTTTTTTTGGTCGTCCACGGAGATGGAATCTGGACCCACTCGAAATCCCAGATGACGAGACTTTGGTTTCGCACGTCTGAAACCTGGCGCACCAAGTCATTGTAGAGCCCGTATGCTTGGGGTGCAATTCAGTGCCGGGGGAAAAGCGGGCAGATATGAGACGTACGAGGTCGCATGAACGCCGGGGTGACTCCGATTATACGTTGTAAAGCCTCTGAGACGCGTTGTCGTTCCAAAAGACTGCGTAAATTCGACGATAACTCACGTTCGACGAGCCACATCTCGTTGTGAACTATATTGTTAATTGATTAACCGTCTTTATTGAAGTCGAATGAACCTCACTTTGGTCCGAAGTTAAGGTGGTTAAATCTTTGTGCGCGTACGTGTGCGAGCCAATCATGTGGCCATGGGCGTGAGCATACTTGACCTTGTCAGCCATGTTGTAAATGCAGCGAACTGCGAAAGGGACATCATTCGTATCTGCGCCGCGGAGCACAAGGAGAATAGATAAGGCGTACAGTTGTTCCCGTCTGGGACCTCAAGTTAGGTGAAGTAAACCTTTGGGATGAAAGCCGATTTCTCACTGAAGAAGAACGTCCCATGGCCGCCAGCGGCGACGAGTGCCATGCTTATATCCTCGCTGGAATGATTGTAGATAAGTACGGCGGAGAAGGACGCCATGTATTGGACTGACAGATAATCATAAGGGCCGTCGTCCTGAAGACAACACGTTAAAGGGAGGGACGACAATCAGAGGGATCACATACAAATGTGAGGGCCACGTCGCCTTTGTTTTTGCAGCTTTTATAAACTGTGGCCAAAGGTGGGACGTCGGGGGCATCAGCTCGCGGCCCCATGCCAGTGGCGGCCGCGCAAGCCGCCGTGACAACGATGAAAACGAGTGAGGCCAACATCGTGGAAGAGGGGAAGGGATCGAAAGAGCACACCATCCTTAAATATCTCGCCGTGGTAGCAATAGCCGCTGCACGTCCGATCCTCGTCCGCGGATTACTCTTTCAAATCTGTGTAGGGCTCTTCGGGTATCGTCTGAAGAAACGATCGGAAGGCTGGAACGGAAGCAGCAACTTCGAGGAGAAAGTGCTTCATGCAACGTACCAAGAAATATTGAGGAATTCCAGCGGGCTTTCTGAGCGGAGAATGAAATATGCTATCCAGACTTCTATCGGTCCCTGTGTAGTAATGCCCGCGTTCTGAAGCTTAGAGTCCGCCTAGACCGAGGATTTGTAACGATCCATCCATGGTGCGAGCTTTTTTTGTGGTGCATCCACCGACGTTAGCTTATACGCATCGAGGAAATCTTCTCAGTGAACTCGTAATACTTGACCTGTGAAGAGAGGCTCTTCCGGGCGACACCTCCTGATCAAAAATAAATTCATTGCCGAGGCACGAATAATTAAACGTCGATGAGCTAGGAATCCGTATATCAAACAGCGTTCGGAGAGCAAAACAGAAAGCACGCGAAAAAATCTATGCCACACAAGTTCCGATGAGCGAAAGTGTCCGTGCACCAGTCCAGGTTCCAATTATTTCGTCTGAAGATGCGTCGAAAAAGTGGTCAAGGCAAGAATTAATCCACAACTTACCGCTTCCTTCAAATGGGTGATAAGATCGTTCCGGTCCTTCTCCTTCTTCAGGCCAGCGAAAGCCATTTTTGTGCCTGAAACGGGATATCAGTCGAAATGTTGTTTCAGGTCAGAAGGTATCGTACCAGGTATGTACTGATTTTGGGTTTAAATTCGTTTATTGATCTGTGCGACAACGGAGGGAGCGCACCTTTTTAGGGTTTTCGAGGTACTCGAAAAGCGTATCCTCGCCCCACACGATTCCCTTGTTCACATTTGCGGACGTGTAGGAGAACCCTTCCACCTGGCCCGTCTTCCGTCCAATGAGTCCGTGGAGGTTGGGTCCTACTTTATTTCCCTCGCCAGCACCCAACTAATGCGATTTGAATATAGAAAGCCAAAGGCATACGAGAAAGTTTACCGTGTGGCATTGCGCGCATCGCGTCTTGAAAAGGGTGGCACCTTTGCCAGCATCGCCCGAAGCAAAAGGCATCTAGAATACAAGGGTTGGGAAGAGATGGTGGTAAGAGACAGAAACGCGGGGAGAATCAATCATGACACGCTTGTGACGCGATTTAGACCACGTGTATTGATTTGATCGCAGTTTCGCGAGTACAACCGTGGGAACGGATATTGAACTGTCTGCCGGAAATAAAAGCCGGCCTCAAAGCGTTGAACTGTGCTACAAAGAGTTAAATTAAAACTGCGTAAGAGAATGTCGTTTCATCCCGGCCAAAACGCCGCCAAGAAGCGGGTTTCGGCCCGAAAACAACCGGCTCGGCCCATGAAACTTGACCAAAGAACTTCGCAAGAAATTCGCCTTGCGTAACGACGCGAGACTCTGAACGAGGACTATCCTCTGGAATATACCGCATTTGTTTGTATGCTCTCCTCCACGATTTTTCTTCAACCTTTCTGTGGGCCAAATCACGGTCAAACACGAGTGAACGTTCCGAGTCGCCTGTGCGTCCCTGCTCCTTCGAACCATAGGAAAACAACGTGTTTGCGACTCTGGTTTGATTGAACTCTATGTGGCAAAGTTTGCGTTCTCTGTTGTGTCAATGTTGCAATGCATTATATTCGGAGTCCAATTACTGTACCATTTCGACCAAGTGTTCAGGTGACGCGTGACACCCAGTTTTTCTGAGCCCTTTAAAAATCACCTTAAATCAAAAGAAAATTTATCGGCCATCTCGGTGAGTGAAAATTCCGAAATTGATGAACACTTGGTCGAAATGGTACAGTACATCGATGTTCGTCTTCAATCCATCCGCTTCCTAAAGCACACCTTCCCAGTCGGGTTGGGTGCTATCCTATCCCCAAATACCGCATCTGGCGGCCGCACCCCCTCCACCTCCGCCTTAATATCATAGTTCACCACCAAATGAGCTAGCATCGCCTTCAGCTCCGTCGCCGCAAAGAACCTCCCCTACGCAGCGTGAGGCGGTAAATAACTCCACTCATGGGATGAGAAACTCACCGGACAGGCATGCTTTCCCGTGCCAAATGGCAGGTGGTCCACGGCGGTGGAGATCATCTGGCGTTTGAATATATCTTGACTGGCCAGAGGGTCACGGTCGTGGTTCGCCATATGCTCTGCACGCTCCTGCGCGAAGCGAAATCCGTCGAATTTAGTGGGTTGGTCAAAGTTTGCTGCTTGGAGATAAGCTAGCTATTCAAAAATTACAAATGCAAGGAATTGTGCGTACCCTCATCGTAATGGGTCGCTCGGGATGCGACATACATAAGGGCTCCGTGAGGGAGCTGTCCTCGACGTCAATCGGCAGTCAGGAATAAAATGGGCAACCTACAATGGTACCATCAGAGAAACGGAATCCCTCCTTGGCTACGACCTTGCGATGCATTACCGCTGCTATTCGTTGGTACCTGAGGGCGAGGAGGAATCGGGAATGTACGTACACGCTCCGCCGTTATTGAGACGCTGCGACTCGCGCAGGAAGCTGTCGACCTTGACCATGCTATTCAGCGCAGCCTTCGACCACCCCTCCTCTTTCACTACAAGCTCCACCTCCTGACGCATGGGACGCAAGTATTCTGGGTGCGTTGCGAGGTCGAAGAGCGCGTGGGTGAAAGCCTGTGGGAATTGAACAAATATACAATTCAACACGGCGCAAGCGTACCATGGACGAGGTGTGTATCGCGGCGAAGTTGGTCGAAAGGATGCGGAGGACAAGAGCGGGAACCGTCCGCTCTTCGCCCTCCGCGGTCTCCAAAAGCCATGAGACGAAATCATTCTGTATTTGGATAATCAACCCCCTCGTCGGCACCTGGGCGGCGCGCAATAATCTCACCGGCTTCCCAGGCCAATCCGGGCCCATCTCCCTCTCCTTCGACAACCTGTCTTCGATGGTCGGGCCGAGCAATTTGACAGCCGTCGCAAAGCTCTTGTTCTTGCTTGTGATCAACCTTGCGACAAGCCTACATAGAACGAGCCTTCATTAGTCCCTGGAAGATCTGAGGTTATTAAAATACTCGCGGTCGGAAGAACGCTGGAAATAGGGCGATTCGTTGACCGCTGCGAACGACGTCGAGAGTAAATTGAACGTTGTTCTGTAAATAGGTTTTGTTCCTGCCTGTACAGAAATGAGCCTGTGAATCCTAGAAAGAAGTGTAAATCATACGCACACAACGGAAGACCGACGAAGATACGATTGCTGACACGCGCTACGACTGCCATCATCGTCGGCAACACCGGGAGCGTTTTCCAGTCTGAAACAATTAAAGACTGAGAGCAGAACCAAGGAGACAAGGACAACGCGACCCGCACCAGACGCCCTGCACTTGCAAGACGTCGTTGAAGGCACAGATGATTTCATCCGCACCTCGGGAAACACGCGTGCAGATTTCGCGTAAAATCGTGCGGATCGTTGTGCTGGTGGTACGGATGTCGGATATCGCCGCCCCCGATGACGAGCCGCACTAGACACCCGCGATTTCATAATTTGGCAGTAGTGGATGAAGTAAGTAATTATGCGTAAGGGGAAGGACCTATTGAACGCCGGCGCGGAAACGAGAACGCGAGAACGTGCTCCGGGGCGGCACCGGCTTCCTTCCGAGCTTTCGGTGCCGCAGCAGACATACTCCCACCGGAAGAGGCGGGCCGACGCGGGAGACACCTTGGTGGCCGTGGTGCTCAGTTCGAACCACGCGGGAGCAGCGTCGGGGCGTTTGGCGAGGAAACCAAAGGAGAATCCCGATAGCTGGACAATAAGACCCGACGAGCCCGACGATGGGATGGTGTCCACCTGGATATATATTCAGTACGTGGCGCCAAAGAAGGACGACTTGATGTGTACCTTTGGGTCTCGAAGAGCCTTGCGGAAGGTCGCGAGTGCGATCACAGCGAGCACGCCGTACACAAGAAACTTGGGGTCGTCCATGGCGGGCCAGAAGCAGTAGTGGTGGGGGTGCGAGCCTAACGCTCAATCCTATTTATGCCCGCATCAAAGAAGAAGTGTCCAGGAGTTGGTGTAGGACCACTCGAAGTGATGCAGACTTTGTGCAGGCTAGTTAATTGGCGATAAAAAAAAACAGAAAAGTAGTCAGAGTAAAACCTTCAAGGCTGGTCGGGGTTGAAATCCGTAGAAGCCCTCGAATCAAGTGAGAAAACCAAGTGGAAACACAACAGCGCGGGCCGGTGACCTGATAGCGCTTACGTAGACCGTTTGCGGGTTTCGTACCCACCGCGAGACACCGGCTAGGTGGGTACCTCCCCCGGCCGACCCTTTATTTGAATTTTTGGAAAAGGTGCAGAACCCTTCGAAAACGCATTTGCGAAGGTGAAAAAAAATCGAGTTTTTTGGTGGTGGGAACTTGATGGGAACTCGGTGAGGGATATATTTTCGGGCCTCCAGATACTCGCGGTCAGCTCACAGTAGTGTCAAAAAAAATCTGGCTCGATAGACACCTACCTCAAATGGGTGCCGAACCTCACCAAATGGTCTGCCGAAACCCA
Organism: Mycena metata; assembly: GCA_029378385.1. Classification (NCBI taxonomy): domain Eukaryota; kingdom Fungi; phylum Basidiomycota; class Agaricomycetes; order Agaricales; family Mycenaceae; genus Mycena; species Mycena metata. The sequence continues at coordinate 317 of JARKIB010000661.1, read as the reverse complement.
TCTTCAATCACTTTCCCAGGCAAAATTACCATACTTCGGCATGCACGTGACCATTACGACAGCCTGTCTGTCCTCCCCGAGCCGTTAATTCACTTTTTAGACTCCGTGTAGGAGATTTTTTCTGCGGGTACCCCTTGGTTTCGTGGGCCGGTCGGGTATTTGTAACAGCTTCTTTCCGATCTCCACCGTGGAGCCAGGCAATTTGAACGGCCAGAAGCAGAGGTTACCAGCCAGAATAATGTTACATGACACTACATTCAGGATTCAGAGAAAAGTCAAACGTGGGGCTGACTGCAAAGCAACTGGATGACACGAAC
>JARKIB010000660.1:0-44480 GCA_029378385.1 Mycena metata | reverse complement strand
GACGCTCTCCGGGTCGCCGTCGCTCCAAATCCCGCTCGCCCGCCTCCGACCCGCCTATAAAAGCGCGGTTGCGCGGCCCGTTCCCTCCGACCTTTCTTGACCTCTAACCACCACTACCCTCCCGAATCGGTTAATCCGTCGGGAGCGGCGCAGCGCGGCGACATCCAACACCAGCACCCGCCACGGCCTATAAAAGCGCGGTCGCGCGGCCCGTTCCCTCCGACCTCTCTTAACCTCTAACCACCACTACCCTCCCGAATCGGTTAATCCGTCGGGAGCGGCGCAGCGCGGCGACATCCAACACCAGCACCCGCCACGGCCTATAAAAGCGCGGTCGCGCGGCCCGTTCCCTCCGACCTCTCTTAACCTCTAACCACCACCACCGTCCCGAATCGGTCAATCCGTCGGGAGCGGCGCAGCGACACCCACCAGCAGCACCACCACTACCACCAACGTCGCCGCGACTACCGCCGCCACCATGCTCGCGCTCGTCGCCACCGCCGTCGCCGCCCTTCTCGTCGCCGTGCTCCTCGTCATCGCGCTGATCGACCATCTCTTCTTCGCGCCGCCCTTCTCCGCCCTCCAGTGGTGCGAATACTACGGCGCCGCCTGCGGCCTGCGCGCCCTCCACCTCTTCACTCCCCCGTCGCTGAGGCAAATGTGAGCAGGGTGTTCCCCTCCTTCGCGATCGTCGCTCACGGACTTGAAGCAACAACCTGCACCCGCTCGCTCGCATCGCAGCGCTGGCCGGGTTTCCCAGCAGATTCGCGCGGGAGGGTCCCGGCTTCGTGTACGTCCTCGGCCTCGTCGACGACTGGAACTTGGGGGACTGGCACACCCATCGCATCGGCGACAGCCAGTTCCTCGACCACTTTCGCCTCAAGATCGGCGTCACGGTCGATGTCCACAAGCGCCAGCTCCGGTATCGAAAATGCGACGTCTTCCAGTCGCACTTTTGGGTGTGGTCATTCCGCGTGCGCAATCGCATGGTCGCGGGTGAGTCCTTCATCGTTCTTGCAACGCCTCTGATCAATATTCCTCCAGAACGACTTTGCCACACTCTCCTCGACATCGAGGACAACAACAATCGCGCGGCCTTCCAGTGTCCTGCGCCGCGATGCGACACCCGCCATCAAGAGTTCTGGTGGCTCCGAAGGCACGGGGGTTTCTTGACGGTTCACGAGCGCGTGCGGGCGGCGTTGGCCCTCCTCGGTGAACGCGAAGAGCGGTAAGTCGTATTTCTCCCGGCCTTCTGTCGTTGCTCACCTTCTTCAGGGTTGATTTGCAGCACGCGTGGCTTGCTTCGTATTAGTTGTAAATACTTATTGTACATAGATGGAACGCAAAGCTCAAGCAGAGTGTACATACGGTGCGCCTCCTTCCAATTATCTTCAATTCGTTTGCTGACTCGCTCTTCCAGGTATCTGATGTATCTACTACAGGCTGAGGCGGATTGAATACACAAGCATAGGTCACACTTGAATGCCTTGAATCTTAAGTGCGTGCCCTTCACGGGGAAAAAAAACTTGAACTCAACAAAACCCTGCTCAGATCCACCAAGACGGACGCGCGGCGAAGACGGACGCGGGAGAATGTGGGTAGAATACGTAGGGCGCGCCATGTAAGTACTACAATGAATATATTTACCCGATCCCTCGCGGGGGGTCGGGGTTTGACACTGACCTTTTGTTTTGAGGGTCCGAGGCTTCCCGACCCTGCCCAAAGGTGTACCTGCAGGTGTACCCGAGGGTGTACCCTGGGGTGCACCCCAGGGTAGATGAAAACCTGTGGTTTTCAGACGCGTTTTCCTAATTAGGAAAACTCTTTGTTTCAACACGGTTGAAAGACCTGTCAAAATGTTTTGTTTTGACAGACCTTTTGACTCGTTTGTAAACCCCTTGTTTCAAGCTGTTGCAAAGGGCTCCTGAAACCTCACCTTTCATGAGCCCTTTCGCACCGCGTGACTTCAAGACAAGTTAATTCCGTTGAATCCGGCAACAAACTCGCCAAGGTTTGAGTGTCCTTTCTTTCTTGCTTTATTCGAACTGACTCCTTATTCCACGAAGCTGTACTCAAGTCGTCTTACTTTGGGAAGGCTATTTTACGTCGTAAACTCTCGTTATTTTAACTACGATGTATTTACCTACTAATACACGTTCTTTTGACTAGCCTTTTAATCTAGCTTAAAAGAACTCTATCCTGGGTGTGCGGCTGCGGACAATGCCGGCCCGCAATCACTGCGGCTTCGCTGGGAACACTTCGGATCCCTGTGGCTTCACTGCGGCCGTTGTTCAATTGATAGGTTTCCCTTTGTACAGTCGTGGAATTTAACACCTCACCCGCCCAGCTTCTGTGTGAACTACTTGGATTCTACACCGCTTACGCAGGATACCTCTAGAATCATCGGGACGACTCCCGATCAACGTTCATTATCGTTCCACTTTGCGTCGGAGATCGTTCGTTTTCCACGCACATCCAACTTCACTGAAGGTGATTCAAACACATAATATACACTTTTAACAGAAGACATCCTGGTAATGGTCCATTAGATACAGGAAGTACCGTACAAGGCTGGGTAATAGCCCGACGGCCCAAAATTACTCCCGCAGAGCCATTCAAATCCCCCCTGTGATGTTGATCGACGCAGATACTTCACCAGCGATAATCACAGTGTTATTGTTAGGTCCGAGCCTCGCAAAGCTATCAATGAATACCACAGAGTACTGGGCGTGTTCGAAGTAAGTCCAAGGGGGAAGCTGGAAAAAGCAATCAACATCCAAACACAATACAATTCGGCGGAAGTGGAAGCAAACCTCGGTGATCAATGTGTCGGACGGAGAGGCTCCCGCGACGGGAGCGAATGTCCTGCGCGCGAGGAGGATGGGCAGCTCGTGCCCGTTGTTGTTGGTTAGGACCTCGATGTAATAGTCCATGTATGTCGGAAGGTAGCCGAGGTCGGCGGCGCATGTGAGGTCGACATTAACAGTGAAAGCCTGTTCGGGGTGATTTTATTAAAGACTGTTCTCATGGGATTTATTCCAACATACATCTCCAGGAGCAAGCGTGGCCGGGGTGACGGTCAAATCCCCAAATCGGGATGCCTCGGAGCATCCCAGGGCTGCTACCGTAGCGGTGGATGCAAGAGTCACGGCGAGCAAGGAGGGAAAGAGAGAGAAAGTGAAGCGCATTGTGAAGTTTTCGGTGGGTGAAGTGAGATGGAGAAAGTTGCGTGAAGACGTACCAGGCTTTATACTACTTCAGGCTCAAGCTACTCTTTCGGGCTCAAGCTGCGGGCCGTAATTGGCGGCTAAAACACACCGTCTGTCACCGTAGAACTATTATTGAAGCAATCATGAGTTCAACCCGGATCACATCAGGAAAAAGCCCAATGCCTATCCGGGACTATCGGCGTCTATGCGCTCCATGGAAGACTGGTCCAGTCTATAAAGACCAAATAGATGCTGATAGACACGGATAGTACAGAGGCAGTTCGAGATGCAACACATGTTGATGGCGCCAGTTTAAACGTAAGGGCTGCCCGAGTCCGCTTCACAAGGGTATCGACGAATCTGGCGAAAGCCCGGACTACCGAAGTGACGGAATGCGTTGAAATTGAGACATAAATTAATATCATGTTTGAGTGCCCAAGAGTTCTGCTTTCGAATGGATCGCAGAGGTTTTTCACAAAGGTGATACGGAGTCGGCTGAGAGTCCTAGTGATGTTCCGGCTCGGCTTGGCCTGGAAGCCCGGGGTTGGGCCTGGCTTAAGCGGGGCTGGAGAATTCGCAAGCTCAAGCCCAAGCCCGCTCAAGCCCAAGTCAAGCCCGAAGCCCGGGCCTAAGCCACAGAGTCTGAAGGGTCACAAAGGCTTGCCACTACTGCACCTGTGTGCAGCATAGAGCATATGTAACGTCAATGAAACATTCCCGATCATATTTCTACCTGCTCACGACGTTTTCAGGCATTCCAACCCGCGAGTTCCCTTTCAGTGGGTGTTCCGAATTGGGGTTTTGATGTCCTTCCAACCGGTTCTAACGCAATGCCAAACCCTAAAGGCATTTCCTGTATCGCTCGAAGTGTGTTGGGCTTCCAGTGAACAAATTTCAGTTTCCAAACCCGAAGTAAGTTCACCTTTGCAGGTGATACTCAAGCCTGAGCTTGAGGCCTGGGCTTGGGCCTGAAAGTTTTGAAGCCCAAGCCCTAGGCCCAGCCAAGCCCGCCGTCGGCACGGCCGGGCTTGGGCTTCAGCGGGCCCGGCCTGGGCTTCTGGTCGAAGCCGGGCCCGACGCATCACTAGACTGAGACCAAAGCCGTATCGCAAATCTACATTGGCACCCCCTCCTGGCGAACTTTGGCGGAGAATCCGCTTTTCCGCACCATCATCGAAAAAACGGACACTGGGAGACGCTCTCCGTATCCCCTCTGGACCCTCGAGGACTTCCTAAGATGCATACTAGATGCACTAGCCACCTTTCGTATGCTTCCTCTGAGCTTGGGATCGGGAAACCGTCGCCTGTGGTGTTGTCGATGTTTGGCCATTTTGACCCCCATGAAGCCCTCGTCGCTACTCTTTGGTGTCTGCAAACCCCCAGGACACGGGCCTGAACACCCTCTGAACCCGTCCTAGGCCTGCTGAGGATCCAAGTAGCTCGAGTCCAACTGCGAGTCAGCGTTATCCATAATCACTTGGATGCATCCATCTCTTGCTCGTCCTTTTTCCCTCCTTTTTCTGGCTCAGAATATTCATTACGTCTTGAAGTCCATACATAGCTACCCATTCCCGTATACCTCATTCGACCTCCCCCAGCCCGGCGCTGCGCTCAGCGCCCTCCTCACATGTCAGCAGTATTATGTGGTCCTGTTGACACGCTCGCGAGTCGCGGCGCGTCTGAGAGCTGCGAGCCAAACAACACAACACCGCTGGGATGATGGTCGCAAGACTGGCTGCTCCGAGGACGGTCGGTAACAAGGAACCGACTCTTTTCCGTGGTATTCTTTGCTCCAAGTCAAACAACACACTGGTCATTGACACCGTGATAATTTGATCATACTTTTTTTTAAATCCATACTATATCGCGCTGGGTACCTGGCCACACTAGGAACCTGGCCATAGGCCAACTGTAGGACTTTAGAGTGTATAATATCTTCCCTTTGTATTTCCACAATGGAATATGAACCATTACGCACCTTGAGACCAAATTTCAACCCAAAGTGATAAGTTGATCCAAAGCTGTGCGCGGATTGATCGCGGTCCGGAGGGTGGGAACGTCAATTTGATAATCCCGAGCGACCGTTTCGCCTGTTTCTCAACCAATACGCCGGGGATCTAGGACTTTAGGGGCTCAGTCTTCTGCTAGAACCGGGTGCTTCCTTCTCAGTATGTTTTACCCAGCCAAGGACCTGCCCTCCGTAGCCAAATTCATCAACACAATTGGAACAGAAACTCAATGATCGCACTCTTAAATTCGATATACCGATGGCCTCTTCAAGACTAGAATTCCAACGCCTTGCAGTATCCATTATGATGGGTAAGACATGTATATCCTTTATTACATGAAACTTAAATACTTCCCCTTCCCTCCTAATATGAATACCGATAGAAAATCACCCATTGGACGCTAGAAAAAAGATTAAACGTCGGGTTCTCAACAGTACACCTTGCAAGCAGATATATGCATTGAGATTGGTCCATTACATTTCAATGAACCTCCCTATCACTTATTTTGGCCTACAATCTGTTACCACTGGCGCACCAACCCGATTTAGATGAAAGTACGCATTCGCTGCCGAGGACCCTTGTAAAATGTCTCCGCTACACTACTTTTGCAAGGTCCAATGTATTATATAGGTGCCCAGAATACACTATACAGGTCCCACATACACTATAGCCAATGGTGCGGATGTTCATTCGCCGCCAACAATATGCTTTCGAGGGTGGCCAGGTACCCTGTCAATTACCATTTTGGGAAATTTTTGAAAACTAAATTCGTAGGGCACTCAAAACGGCACCAAAATTGTGGTAAATATGCTCAATCTCCTCGGAAGATGCGCGCCTATCGTCTAGGGCCCATAGAGCTGGGGAAAGTCTCCGTGGAACATCAAAATCGGGCCCAAAGCCCTTAGGTGGCCAGGTTCCCGGCGCGATATAGTACAGTAGTAGGGTCTTTCAAAGTAGCCATTTCAGTTTCATTTCAAGCCTCATTTCGACTCTCATTTCACCAACAAACGTGACCGGCGAAGGCCGAATTCTCATTTCGGAATCACAATCAAAGTTAATTTCATTCCAATCAGCCTCCGCCCACTCAACCCAACTAAATATTTTCGTCGTTGGTGGCGGTATTCAAAGTTCGTTGTCATTCGGACTTCATAGGGCAGGGAGTCGGGGAGACTAGTGTCAGTGCACAAAGCCCCGATATCGGATGCCTAGCGATTGCTCCGACCGACCGAACCGGATTCAACGCTAACACAATATTTCTTTCCCCTTCTTGCTTTCGGATGAATAGGTCCGTTGTCGCAAGCCAAAGAGCACTATTAGACGAGCAGAATAAGACGAACTGGCGGCCAGGCGAATATTTGCGAGGATAATTTGTCGTCTTGGACCAAAAACCTGGAGAAAGCCATTCAAAGCCATCCGTGAGGGAGGCGCGCATTCGAGGGATTTCGCGACCGCTGAATATTTCCCTCCGTCTTGATGGTGGTGGACCGACGGGAGGAATTCTTGAGGATAAGCGCCTGCCAGTTTTTCAAAGGTGTCGCAGGGCAGAGAATTAGCGCCAGTGGCTTGAGTCATTGAGACCAACTGTATCTGCTCATGGCGGTCCGCTGCAAGCCGCATTGATGGGCACCAGATAATGGGTGGGTGATATATCATCGCTTGCAAGCAGAAATAAGTGTTGATATATCCAGAGCCTGTGATAGCAAACCCGGCGGATATATCACCTTAGAGACGTTCCCGACGGGGTACCGGGCTCGCTAGCACTCATCGGCTGCCAGGCCTGTGATTACAGGCGCATTGAGCTCGCACGTCCAAATTTGAAACACAGCGATCAAGTGCTCTTGACGTCGTCTGCGACGGCGAGCACGAAACATACACCAGAAGTCTTGAAAAAAATAAGCATTGTAGACCAGATGGGTAGTGTACATGAGGTCACAAATCTAAGGTAAGTATGTACAAATGGGTGCATAAAACTGAAATTACGAAAAATAACCTGCATGTACCGTTGCTCCGCGCGCGCGTTCCGCACAACATCCGGGTGCGCCACCCAGTTGAGGGTCAGACGTGCTAAAGGGGGAATGAAGCAACGCAGGAATCGCGAACCGACAAGCAGCGCACTCATGGGGAATGCGGTCGACGGTATTGACATGCCCAGTTACGAGCGCAGGCGCAGAACAAGCTCCACACCCTCGCAGCTCCGGGCGCACACGGGGCGTCTCTGACGTGTACGGTGTGGACGCGACGAAGGCGGCTACGTCCGCGCGAGCCGGCACGGCGGCCCTGTGCATTTGCGACGTCCTCATATACGGCGCGTCCGTGAACGCGAGGGCGGCAAACACAGCGCACGTGGGGGCGCCCGTGTGTAGCGGCGTGCATACGAGAATGGCGTGTACGTCGGCGCGCGCGCTGGCAGTACGTCGGCGCGGACAATCGCGCGCGCGACACCGACACGGCCCTCTCCCTCCTCCCTGCCCCGGAACCGACATTCCCATCAGGAGTCAGTAGCACCGGTAAGGACATACAAGCAGCGCCAAGGGGCCTGCACACGGCCATTAGAAACACCGCGGATTCCCGCTACCGGCTGCATGCTGGTCCCGCCCACGCCCGCCTATAGACGACGTATTGGCGGGGAGGTTATGTACCGCATCACCGCCCCAGCACCCGGAGGCAGATGCGCCGCGCAAACCAGCCGCGACGAGCAGGACGATGATCCGGACGTCGCCTCCCCACCCCGCGACGCCTTAGGACGGAAGGAGGAATGCATCACGCTGGTTGTGCACCGATTCAAACAGAAGCGGTGCCTGGAAGGTGGCGGGCATGAGCGAGGAGGTTGGAGCGCGACGAGGGGAGCGCGACGAGGGGAGCGCGACGAGGGGAGCGCGACGAGGGGAGCGCGACGAGGGGAGAGAAGCGGGGGGAGGAGGAAAATGAGCGATGGGAAATGGCGCTGTATGAAAAGACGCACCAGAGATCAAATAGATCGTGGCCCTGCATCTCGTTCGTCGTTTCGCAGAGACGGAGCCGTTTTCTGCGACTCTCTGAGACCACTTTCTGCACCTTGTTCCCGTCTGGTGGATCGCATATTCCAGGGTTTGCAGCTTGTTGCAGCAGAAGCAGCAGAAGGAAGCACCGGGGGCAGTTATTCATAGGGAAACCAGAAGGCCGAGAGTAAAAGAGTGAATCGTAGAGCGATTTTGAAGGCGGATTTGAGGTCGGAGAAGAGCCGCCGAAAAAGACGCCATGGCGGGCGATTGAGCCGTTGAAATTGTCTGAAGATGGAGGCGGACGGTGGTCGAGAGGTTTGGTTTGAGTTGACGGTTGTATCGAGCCGAGAGAGGGTGCAGAGCGCGGTTTTGGGCGAGCGATGTGGTGAGAAGAGAGAGAGATCACGAGTGTGACTGCGTGACAAATGGGCGATAGGGGTTGAATCAAACAGGAATCAAACGGAAATTTCTTGCTCGTTGGCCCTCCCTTGGTGGTTTGATTGAATTTAGCATCCACAGAAAGTCTTATATTTGACCCTAGATTCACCTCCCGCAATGAATGAGCTGAGAATGTCACATCAATTATTGGAAACTACTCCGAAACTGAGCGTTGCGGCCTAGAACTGAGCAATAACGAGATTTGAACCGTGTCGAGAAGGCTCATGGGCAAGCCAATTACGCTCATATAAAGGAAAACAAAAGAGGTTGACCAAAATTATTGGAAACTCCGGCAATCGAGCGTTACGGGGTTCAAAAACGTGCAATAATGATACTTAAACCATGCAGAAGAGGCTAGTAGGCAACCCAATTATGCTCATATAGTAGAGATTGAAAAAGGTTGACCAAAATTCTTGGAAACTTTTGAAATCGGCCTCGATGGCGACGAAGGAGTGCAAGTATGGATGTTCTGGCATCTCAGATGGGTCGGGCGAGCAAATAGGGTCCCGACCATGTCAAAATTTTTGCAGTGAGGGGGTACGGAAAGAATTTTTGAGGAACAAGTTGCATCTTGAAAGGTCATGCCCAATACAGGTATGGAGCCGTGTTCGACTCGGTCAACTGTTGAGTACCGAATTCTCCGGAATATTTTCAAACCACATCCAGTAGCTTCAAAAATTACAGCAGAGTGCTACCTGATCATCCATGATCCTCGGAAGTGGCCAAGGGGTGTGGTATCTGGGGTTTTTATTTCAGATCAAACCAGGGTGATCCCGCATTTAGGCCGCCTGCGGTGCATTTTTGGGTTAAAGAGACTTGAAAGTTGGCTAATACAGTTATCCTATGTTCCTGTTACACTGGAAAAATGTAGTTGTGTCCAACTGGCACATTAATTGAAGTGTTTGAAATCAATTATCGCCGAGTTGAAAAAAATCAACGGCGGAGCATCAAGACCTCGAATAATGTTTGAACCACGTAGGATGAGCTCCAGACTCCTCCAATTATGTTTATAACAGAAGGAAGGGAAAATATTAACTTCAGCAGTGAGATTTTCTTTCGCAATCACCATGGCCTGATCGAGCATTACACCACTGCATTATATTTTCGGGTCGCGGCACCTTGAAAGTTAGATAATGTGAATATCTTCATGCCACAGAAATGCAGCTGCGTCGAAATGACGAGCTACTGAAGGCGCTCAAGGATTTATGTACCAAAATCAAAAATCACAGTTTTGAAGGGCCCGTCCGGAGTGCACATGGAGGACTGGGTGTAGGCAAAAGGAACAGAGTGGAATAAGCTCGAAACTCCGCGGGTACGCTACGCTGAGGCACTGAGGATCGGGGAAGCCAGAAGCTGGGGAATGAAATTTGACAAGAACCGAGGTGTAAGCCTGACTGGAAGGCGTGAGCGCTGAGCCTAGCAAAAATTAAGACTAGGTCGTAGAACCTTGAGCTGAGAGGAAACGACGATAGGTGCAGGTGGAGGCCCAGTGTGCCGATATTGATGGAGACCAACAGCGGCAGAATGGGGGAAATGAGGAAGAACCCGGTTATAGAGTGTTCATACACCAGAAATAAACACATAAGAAGGAGCCGTATGAGTGAGGGGGAGATTAGGGCAGGCGGACGAGGTCAAAAATGGTAATTGTTGAACGGGCCGTAAATCCGAGAATTTGATTACTGGGGCCGCTCAAACACAATTGGAGCAGCCTGAGAGGTTGAGGATGTGGATAAATTCTATAGAACGGTTGCAGGGAGCAGTAACCGGCGTGAAACGAAGGGGGAACGGGTAGAACCAGAAATTGCGGTAAATCTAGTTTCGATGCCTACAGCAGAAAGGCGTGGCGCACATGAGGAATTGGGGGTCCAGTAGATATATTTGTAGAGCGAGGAGCTTATGTGCCATCGTACTGCAAGGTTCGAGCCCAGCGCGGTGTGAGCGGAGAAATTCTGCCCATCACTGGCAGCCACAATACGCGCCATTTGAGGGAAAGCAGCGCAAAGGAGCATCAGAAATAGGTAGCCGGACTTGTTATAGTCATTTACTTGAGCAAGTGGCCAGCGGGGGCGGGGAAGGAAGCCGGGGGGAGCGAGGCGGGGTGGAAGCGGAAGCGAAGCGAAAGCCGGGCCCAGCGGGCCGAGGGCATAGATTGCTAACAGCCACAAATATGACCCACCGCCGCCATCAACCTACGCGCCATCAAGCGAGACGCGCCATCAACCGAGAGCGCCACCGCTGCACACGCCCATGACAGCGGGTGAGAGCGCCGCGTATGAATACCGGGTTTAATGCCGGTTATGGGTTCTACTCTAGCGTGATAAATCCGCTGCATCTCTTACCAGAGCCTCCTGATATATCACCTCGGATCTCTTATGACAACCTTGTGAGTATGAATACCGGGTTTAATGCCGGTTATGGGTTCTACTCTAGCGTGATAAATCCGCTGCATCTCTTACCAGAGCCTCCTGATATATCACCTCGGATCTCTTATGACAACCTTGTGATATATCATAACACACCCAGAGTGGAATTCTTTTAGGCTTGATTAAAACACTAGTGAAAGTAACTTCTGTTGATAGGAAAATACATCGTAGTCAAAATAATGTGAATCAAGGACGTAAAATAGACTTCCTAAAGCAAGAGGATTTGACTGCAGCTTTCTGCAATGAGAAGTCAGCTTGAATAAAACATGGAAGAAAGAACTCCCAAACCTTGACAAGTTTATTGCTGAATTCAACAGAATTGATTCGTCTTGAAATGATTCTGTGTGAAAGGGATCATGAAAGGTGAGGTTTCAAAGGGCCTTTGCAACAGGCTTACACAAAGGGTTTTCAGCAGAATTAAAACTTTGTCAAAGGGAAGTTTTAATTCTGCTGAAAACCCTTTGTGTAAGCCTGTTGCAAAGGCCCTTTGAAACCTCACCTTTCATGATCCCTTTCACACAGAATCATTTCAAGACGAATCAATTCTGTTGAATTCAGCAATAAACTTGTCAAGGTTTGGGAGTTCTTTCTTCCATGTTTTATTCAAGCTGACTTCTTATTGCAGAAAGCTGCAGTCAAATCCTCTTGCTTTAGGAAGTCTATTTTACGTCCTTGATTCACATTATTTTGACTACAATGTATTTTCCTATCAACAGAAGTTACTTTCACTAGTGTTTTAATCAAACCTAAAAGAATTCCATTCTGGGTGTGTAATAGCACTATGCGCTGTGATGGGTGGCTGTCCCACACAGCCACGCACCGTGTTCTTCTCTTCTCCCAATGCCCATGTCGTCTGCCAGCTTCTCGCGCCGCCGAGGATCCGCCTAATCTCAACCAAACGACGATACTGGCCGCCCCAACTTCCGCCGCCAACTCGAATACCATGAGGCACATTCAATGAATTCATAAGCGGCGTCCGTATCGTGCGTCTCACCCTGTAGAAGACGCGTTGTTGCTGAGAATCAAGGTAAAGCAGGATTCTGTATCTGAGCTTTTGGAGAAGAAGAGGATTGGGCTGGTGCGGAATCTGGAGAGAGTGCGTACTACTTGCTCAAATTAAATCCGTATTACTTCACTCTGTGATTTTCTCTCCTTCGCGTTTCTTTTGAAGGTGGTGGTGTAACTAACTTGTGGATACTCCAGAAACACCGCCCCTCCTCGACCGCGCCGCCACTGTCCTCTCCACGCCCCAAACTGGCGAGACCCTCATCATCAAGCAGACGGAACGCAGGGGAAGAGATGAGTCCATGGGTCGATTTCTTGAGTGGTGTGTACACCTCTTCTTCCTTTCGCTCCGTGCTTGTTTTCTTTTTTTTTTTTTCGATTTGTGGGTGCGGACGACGCAATTATTGCACATCGACGCAGCTGACCAATCTCGCGGGTCACGCTGCATACCCCGCTCCCGCGCCACACCGCGCGTTCACGTTCTCTGGACACTCATAGAGAGCTGGGTGTTAGTTCATGAATCCATTTTTCGAATGTGTGCACGCGTCTTTGTTCTCATTCCTTTTGTTATCGCGATTTGTGGGTGTGCACAACGTAATTATTTTGCCCGCGCCAGACCGTGTGCGCGTTGGCGCCTAAATTGGTGGCATGTCGCCCGACGCATCCTTGGCCATTCTGCAGCCTACGGCGCTTCCCCACGTGCCCACCTGCGGCGTCTACTCCCTCTACGTCCATCGCGCGCTCCGGAATTGCGTTGGAACGGCAGCGCACGGTGCTCTCAAACGTGCGGCGTGTGTGTTTCCTATACAGCGGCACCACGAGTCGATGTTATTCCTTCAAGCTCCGATTCCGCGTTGGTACTACGCCTTTCCAGTGACCCATACGGTGTCTGCTTTGATTTACACCAGCGGGATCGCGAATTCCGTGCGTGATGGACTCACCGAATTGGCCGTGACGGCGCGGCGCGAATTTTGCCTGCGTGTCAAACCCGCAATTTCTGCTTTCATTTTTTTTCCACGTCGCGGATGCCTCCAAGGTCCCTTTTTTCTCTTTTCCCTTTTGATGTGGTGGACGTCGGGCGTGCCTCCCTTGAATTTCATTTTATTTGGATCTTTGCACATCCCGGGCACGCGGGCGGAGGCGCTCGCACGAGACCTTACTCGTGGATTACGCGGAGCGGGATTACCGTCGCCATACCCGCCTTTGTGCGAGGTTTTGGGACTGCACGCGCGGGGCACGGTCGTTTGCGATTTGAATCTAGTCGCGTGCCTCGGCTTTCTATCCTCTTTTCCTTCTCTCTCCTTAATTTTATTTTCCCACCTTCCTAATCGATACTGTTTCAGGTCAGACGTGGAATGTACCTAAGACTGGGTTTCAGCTGGAGCAGGTGGGTTTTCCGTGCTCCTATACCTCTTCCTTTCCGCAATTTCGGTACAATTCTCCGTTTATTATATTCGTCTGCGCGACACATTCCTCACTCTAGCTTCTTCCTGGCTCCTTTTATTCTACTATTATTATATCCCGTCCTGCCCATCTTCGCCTCCTTTCTCCAATTGTCCTTATTCGATTCATACACTGTCTTTCTTTCTTTCCCCTCCACTACTACTTTACTAATTGATCTTTGCCCCACAGATCCTCCCTAGGGGTCTCGTCAACAAGGGCGTGCTGTGCACCCAGAAGAGAAACGTCTTGCTGTTTGTAGGGGGTGCGTACTGTCGCATTTTTTATTTCCCTCAATTATTTTCCCCCTTCGAGTTCTTGTGCTTCGAGCGCGAGCTCTCAATTGGAGTCGTGCGCGCATCTTTGTTTTGAAGGGAGATGCGCGGATGATTTGTGTGTGTGGTACGAGGCGTGTGTGTACGCGTCCTCCGCGTCCGCTTTCGTGTGTGGTGGATGATGAGGGTAATGCAGTGTGGTCGAGTCGCGTTGCTCTGTCGGTGAGAGTACGAGGATGCGGGTCCGCGGGTGGAGGATGACGGAGCGTGGACGAGGCATGGAGTCCGACGCGAAGAGGCCAGAGGGAGCGGGCGCGGAGTTGGTCGCGCCACCGTCCGGGAAGGGAGTACGACATGGGCCGCGGCGGGTCGATGCATGAGGGTGGATGAGCGGGGGGAGCAGAGGACGACGAGGACGAGGGTACCCCGCGCTGCCCGCGATTGCGTACAGGGTGCGGATACCGAGGGCTTCCTCGACGCGGGATATGGCTGTCGAGGCGGAAGGCAGCCTACATTCTGCTGTGCATGTTCAGGGAGACCAGGACCGGCGACCGCATGCAGCGCCGTGCGCGTCGTGGCTGGTGGCGGGGTGTCTGATACTCGGGCACCGCGCGCGGGGGAGATGGGGCGGACACAAATGTGGTGGAGTTGCATCACGTTGTGCACGAGCGGATGGAATACGTGGAAGCTCCAGCTTGAGCTCTTGGTGTTGGGGCGGGGGTGTGCGGGTGGAGGCTGTTGTTGCGGCGCAGGAGACGCAGCGGATGCGGCTGTAGAGATGTCCGGGTTTGAGGGGGTGACGGGAGGTGAACGCGCGCGCAAGAGCTTCTGCGTTTCCACTGTCCGCGCGGAGGGAGGGTGGTGCATGAATTTTGCAGATCACGCGAGAAGCTGCACATGGGGTCAGGAGGGGACGATGATGTGTGCACTCACCTCGAATCTGTCGCAGCGGGGTAGAGTGGTACGTGCACGGACGAACGAAGCGGTCGGCGGTCTTTACTTGTGCAGCGCGAGAGGAGGGCACAATGCGTAGTCTTTGTGGTCTCGTTGTGGTCGCGGGCGATGGCTGCCGACGCCGAGGAGGCGCAGGACGCGGAGTGCTTGGGTGCGGTCGTACCTCGCAGTCATAATCGGCGGTGCGTGGGCGGACAGAGGAGACTGTTTTGTTGTGTGCGTAGTGCGGCTGCTGCTGCGCTGTTCTGTCGGCAAGTGTCGGTGCTCAATCTTCCTTTGGTCTCTTCCTTGACCCACTTCGCATGCGAACATTTCTTTCGTTTCCCCAGGCCGACACATACGCCCAAGCGGGTGTTGTGCACCGCGTGGTGGCGCTGCTGACGAGCAAGACAAGTGCGGTGCATTTCTCTTTGCCTGCTTCGCGTCTTTGGGGTAGAGCGGTGATCAGCCCTGCTGCTCACTGAATGCGGAGAAGAGCAAGATCACGATGAGTCACTAGTCACATCGGTCACACGGCATCTCGGCATCACAGCGGCAACCCGGCAAGTCTGAGTCAAGTCAAATCATTTTGAGTCAAGTTGAACTGACTAGTTCTGAGTTGAATTGACTAGTTCTGAGTCATACTGAGTCACATGTAGTCATTTTCCTCATATGTAAATACCCTGTAAAACAGTATATAAAGAGGGCCTCTCCTCTGCAATAAAGAAGCTTTTTGCCCACATTTCGCGTCGAGCCTCCGTCTCCGCAAGCGTTCTCGTTCTCGTTCCTCTCTCGTATCGTATTTGAGTCTCGTCCCTCGTCGTCAGTATCGTATTTGCAGTCTTTGTCGTCACTGCGCGTGTCCTTCGTCGTTAGTATCGTATTCACAGCCTTCGCTGTGCGTTCTCGTCCCTCGTCGCCAGTCTCGTTGTTTCGTAGTCGCCTCTACAAATAAATCCACCTCCACACCACTCGTATCTCACTTAGGTGCTGAGCGAAGTTGAACCAACTCGCAACACACATCAGTACTTCGGTCATCACTGAGAGTTTCTTTGGTTGAATTCTATTTGACCTTTTCCACTCTCACAAGCACCGGGGTCGTATCAACATGACCAAGAAACCTCCTACTTCCGCAATTCTAGTGCGCACGAAGTATTGCCGTTTTAGGAGAAATCTCGATCGCGATCGAGAACTTTGATAGCCGTTCGTTTTATTTTTTCCATCGACGGTGAGCACCACATCTTCGATTCGACAGCGCAATGGTCCTTGCATGTCTCGGCACCTTTGCTACTTAACTTTGTTGCTTACCCGTTCTCTCGCAGGGTTTCTTGCGGCATATGGCCCAGGGCATTCAATATTTTACCGCACCACCTGCACCTGCAGCACCCGCACTTCCTGCGGGTGCAGCACCGGTTCCGTGGGCCTGCAAGTCGTTTCCCTTCTCTATCCCTACTGTCCCAAGGTCTGAAAATACTCCTCCAGCTTCTTTTGCCCGTGCTCCGACTCCAGTTTTGCCAATCTTCGATTCAACTGAGGTTCTCCAGAGCTCAAGGGCCGTACTGTAGCGGGAGAAGGATTCTGGCCAGTAGTAAGGCTCAACTGGCCGAATGATATGCGTCTCGCGTTCACCGTCGCGGCAGAATATATCCCTGTACGCATGCCTTGCATTTTGATTCTGTCTCAACTTAACTTCGTCCGGCAACTACTTGGGTCGTACGGCGCATGCCAATCCACGAAACCGGCCGGGGGTAGCGTTATGACTTGAATTACCAGCTTATTTAACCGGTTTTCGTCAATGCACTTAGCAAGCAGTAACCGTCTCTAGGCCCGTGGACAAGTTTACAAAGCAAATTGGATCTCTCGGAATGACTATGAGCGATGTGCGCCTCTCTTACGTCCTTTATTCCCTTCCTGAACTCTATGCTATCCACGAGGGCTCCTTCACCCTTTGAGATCGCTCACAACCCAGGTAAGATTTTGATTTGTGGCTTCGTTGGGGCTTTGTCTCATTTTGTATTCACAGGAACTTGAGCCGACAAGGAGTGCCAGGAGAACATTGCACCCAACTACGCAAAACCCGAGGTAGGTTAGTTGTCGTGTCGACCCATAGGTACTCATGAATTTGAAATGTCAGTGAGAAGTACATGTGGTCAAAACCGCGGGCAGCGGCCTTGAGGTACGAAGTTATTTCTTTGAATACACCCACGGAGCTGAAGCCACCCTTCAAGGGCTTAAGTCCTGTAACGGACTTATTACCCAACTCAAGCAGCGCGTTAAAGTCCCGCGTTGATAGACTAACGCGGGACTTCAGCACTAGTACTAGAATTTGAGTTGTACGCAAATTCAGTTCCTATTATCCTCGTACGTAGTTCATTGTCATCTCTTGAAATGTTTAACTTCAGTTCAATTGCAGGTCTTAAGATTACATGCAGTAAACACTTGAGTCCCAGACTCCCAGTATGTACCCTTTGTCGGTTGCTCTCGTAGTACCCTGAAAGAACTTGAGTTCGGCCGAACTTAAGTTTGACTGGCGGCATTAAGCACTTAGATCTTAAGAGAAGCTAAGCAATTACTTGTGTGTCATTTGAATAAGGGTTTAGGATGTGAAATAAACTATTGTCTTGAGTGTTCTAATCCTCAAACCTCCAATGTCTTGATCATCCATGTTGTGAGCCCTCCTTCGGTGTTTGTGCACGCGGACCCAACAGCCCACGAAAAGATTAATTGATTGATGTTCCCGTTGAGAGGATTGTCGCATCGGGTTCAGGATTAGAACATGAAAAGCACACACATATCAGTGGTATTTATGGACGCATTCACACATGAACACAATATGAACATTCAAAAATGTGAATACTCAACCGTGGGAATTAAAAATCTGACCACGAATATAAGTCTAATGAAATCTGATTTGAGCATTGTGGTCATTCCAAGGAGTCAAAGCCATCCCTGCTAGCCATTTTAGACAAAAATATGGGACTCCCTAAAAGTACCTACAAAAGCCTCACCGTGCCACGCCAGCACTGCCACTGCGGCACGCCACGCCACGCCACGCCACGCCACGGCGAAAAACCGGTGCCCAGATTCAAACCCAGAATGCGGACACACTCACTCGAGTATTGAACATATAGCAGAAGGCAACTATTGAAGCAGATGGCCGATGGTTTCGAAGGGTCCTGGATGCAGTCAACTGAGTGCCGATGATTATGAGTGAAGAGGCTTGAAGCAAGATGTGGCATATGAATGATGAACCACGAAAGTTATCGACGTAGCTGGGAGGTACCGTTGAATGTCGATCATTTGATCATGGTCAGTTCAACCCAATAATAAGCCACTGGAAGTCGTACACCGTAGGTGCCACTCAATATTAAAACGGTCAGATTTAAACTCCGCCAAGTCAAAACAAATCCGGGATGCAGACAAAGTCAAAATATATGTGGCAATCAAAATGTCACGGCCGGATTACGGAGAAGAACGGCGCACCGGAATAGTGGGGTTGGGAAGTAGGAGTAATAGTCAGAGTTCTACCTAGCGCATAGCGCCGCAGGGAAAGGTTTCAGATCTAACTCCCAGATCTACAGCACTAGTTGTGGCAGGCCTTCGCGGGTAGTTCAATTTCTTTTTGAATTTTTGACCTGATCTGCATGCGGTCTGGGCGGACGCTTTCGAGGTTCGTTCGTGCCCGATTGGCGTGGAATTCATCGATACAATTGCTTCATTGAGTAAAAGGAAGGAGGCTGCAGGAAAGGGGATGAGGCCGCCGGTGCATGATGATCGGGCCCACCAGAGCGCGCAGAGAAACAAGAAGCTCCAGAATCCGGGTGGCCCGATCTTCAAGTGCAGGGTTGCGAAGCTGGAGAGTTTACGCCGGAACGTTTTGCGCGCGTGGCCAGAATTAGAGGTACCGTATTGAATCCAGGAGAGAAATGTAGGTCCCGGGTGTGTGAGTTTTCTTGGAGGGGCGGTGTTTATGAGCCTTTAGCAGTAAGTTCGGTGGACGGATTTCAGCGCGATAAGTACTCCAAGGCGAAAATCCGAGGCCGAGTGGCACTAGGATGAGGGTAATATTTCCACTCTGAGGCAGAAATGGGAGCTGGACAGACGGAGATGAAGAAGACTCGACAGCAAAGAGACAACTTGAATTCCGCGAATTTCTTGAGATATTGAGGCCCGAAGATTCAACGTCGTTCAAAGAGCATCCAGGAAGTCAAAATGTCAAGACACTCGTGTCCGGTTGGCGTAGAATTCAAATGGCGTCCAAGGAAGGAGGCTGCAGGAAAGAATGAGGCAGAATTGAATCACCCGGCGTGCGCCGGTTGAGGTTGGCGGGTTGTTCAAACAAGAGGACCACTGAGGAGGTGAGATTTAGGAGGACCCGAGAGGTGAAAGGTCAAGAGAATAGTCCACCGTGCTGGTTTCTTGGGACTTGGACCCGCAGCTGAAGATTTTCCGCCGTGAAGATTGGCGCGCGCGCGGCGTTCGGAAGCCAACAGGGTTAGGATCTTCATCATTCACGCAAAAGGCGGAAGGGAACGAGGCGTTAGTGCGCTCAATGCAAAGTTGCTTGAAGTGCCGATGAGAGGAATATGATTTTCAATAGTTCGTGCGCGGGAGCCTCAGCTCTGGGGAGTTGGTAAAGTCTTTGAGTTCGGGTTCGAATGTTTGCCCATAGGGAGGGCGCCGGGATGGCCGGAGCGGTGAGGAATTCAAGGAGAGCGCAGCAGACCATGTGAATTTCGAAGGGGCAGTCTTCGACAGTAGACCGACGGTGGTACGTTCGGCACGATACTCCGGGGTGAAAGTCGAGGTTGAGTGGCACTAGACTGAGGGGAATATCTCCGCTCTGAGGTACAAATGGAAGGCAGGAGACGAGATAAGAGAATGCCAAACTTATTGAGCCACAGAGACGAGTGTTTCCGGAGCGAATGAGACACCCTGTGTGTGACGCAGCAGACAGTTCGGACAAGAGTATTCCGTGAATTTCTTGAGATATCGAGGCCAGAAGACTCCACATCGTTCAAAGAGCATACGGCAGGTAAAATGTCGAGCCATCCTGTCAAGCTCTTGAGTTTTCAGCGCTCGTTCGATGTTTGCTGCTTTTGATGACAGCAGGAAGTGAAGCTTGGAGTTTCGGTCCGTTGATGTAGGCTCGAACCAACCGCTCGCCTGAGTTTTGATGACAGTCGATCAACCTGATGCGCTTTTCCGCCGGCCTATTGATCGACTGTCATCAATTTCCTGCCGTCCCGAAATCGACTACCGTTGATGGGGCTGTGCGCGACACAGCCACATGCCTCCGTCTCTTCTTGAATCTTCGATGTTCGTTCTCGCTTGCATCGCCAACCTAACGACGAGCTTAATACCCTTCTACGCCTTGGATCCACCCCGCTTGCCATGGTTCTCCTGGCTTCACTGGTGCTGGAAACAATGAAATTTACACACACGTAACTGCAAGTCTGCAACGACTCGTTGCAGTGCAAACGAGCAAAGTTTGCAAACCAACGCAGGATGCGAGCTGAGGGAAGAAAATGGGTGACGGCACTTGCGTCGATTTGGTGAGTCGTAAGTGAGTGTTTCCATTCTCGTTCTAAGTTACCTTGTTGTGGGGCGGGCGTACGGATAGAAAACGCTATCCCCCACCCCGCGCGCGCAAGTTTGATGGCCGTGATACAGATCGCCGCCGCTCCCACGTCTCGCTTAGGGACTTCAACACCGTCGGAGTCGACCTCCCGCCCTCTCCCGCCGTGCTCGTCGTCCGCTGCGCGCTCGTCGACGTCGGCATCGTCGCGGGCAGCCGATACGTGCCGGGTAATATATTATTTACTTCAAATAAATTCAATTCCACATGTTTTTGTCGGAAAAATCAAATTTGCCTGATCAGGTACTTATCAGGGGTTATAAGTAATTTCTGTACCTAATCAGCCTGAAGGGGTGCTGAAGCGACCTGATAATATCGGTCAGGTCGTCCTGACAGATGATCAGGATGTGTCAGGCTGATAATGCTCAGAAATCACTTATAACCCTTGAGCAGAGCTGATCACTCAAATTCGATTTTTCCGACATTGTCTTGAATTCCGACCGCGTTACGGGGAAGTTCGCAGCACCGTACCTGCTAAGTATTTTGCCAAATTGGCGGAAAGTGGGAGCTGTTCTAAGCTGTTATGATTTATGATGGTCTATCCAAAATTCCCTGCGGGACCCCCCATGTTGTTTCGGCAGTTCAACATCACGGCAGTGAAAATGATGGACACAAGGTAAAAATATTTGGACCAGTTAAAATTAAGAGACAGCGAGAATCACAGACATAATCTAAGGAATATAGACACCCTGGGTGTTACGAGTGAATCTGGCCGATGATTTATTCCCCTTTTGTCCCCATGTGGTAGGCCGAACAGTTCCTGTCTCCGTCAATCGACATACATCAGCCCCCATTGCAGCAATGTCCTTCCCGACGTTTTGAGCCTTCATGGAGTTGAGGAAAATTCTTGCCTCTTTTGGATGGTTAACTCATCAACTAGCTCTGACATATCAACGTGGGCACAGAAGACGTTGATGTCGCCCGCGGCCTCAAGCGCGCTGCGAAACGCGTCGAGAGAAATGGGATCCACTCCCAAAAAATCGGAAGCATCGTCGTCTCGTTCTGTCGACGCGTCCGCGGTTACATTCTCCTTGTTGGGATCATTCCCCTTGTTCTTTTCCTGCCTGCGTGCCCTGTCGCGCTCTGAGCAGTCGCGACAATTTGACGCGATCTGAAGTCCACCTCCGCGGAATTGGGCCTTCCAATTCTCTGCGGTGACACGCTTGAGTTTATGGCATTTACCACATTTTCGAGCTTCCATCACCGGAGTACGGAACGTGTCGAAGACAAGGCTGTTAGAATGTAAAGCTCAGTTGGGCACGTAAGGGTGAACAACTGTATATTCCAACCTGTTAGAATGTAAAGCTACTCGAAGTAAGTAAGAGAGAGTAAAGGATAGGTAAACGGGACGAACCTCAGTTGGGCACGTAAGGGTGAACAACTGAGGAGCGCCCCGGGTCGGTCGATAGGATATATAAGTGATCGGTAGTAAGTAGAGTGAAACGGGGTTGATACATAATTAAGGGGGATTGGTCTACGTAGTCGGGCGCGAGCCCGACTACCGGCTATATGGCCAGCCGAGCCAATACTTCAACACTCCCCCTGCTCGGGGACATATAGTAATCAGTATAGTAAGATGAGAATAAAGAAAACTGAAGCCGCGAGGAGGAAAAGAAACTCCCCCTCGCATGGAAACCCCGCCCTACTCCGTGAGTCCCATGGCGCGGACGAGTGCAATATGAGCACCGCGAGGAAGGGATTTGGTAAAGATATCGGCGACGTTGTCGGCGGAAGGAACGTGGATGATGTCGATGTCACCGGCAGCTACGCGTTCGCGAATGTAGTGCTCGCGTATGTCGATGTGCTTGACGCGTGCGTGCCCCTTTGCGTCGCGCGCCAGTGCTGCTGCTCCCAAATTATCCCCGCGCAACTCCGCCGGCCGCTCCTGCGGCATCTGCACCTCCTCCAGAAAACTGTACATCCACACTGCCTGCTTCGCGCTCCGCGTCAGCGCGACGTACTCCGCCTCCGTCGTCGACAGCGCCACCGTGGCCTGCTTCTTCGACGACCATGACACAGGCCCACCCGACATCATGAAGACCTCGCCGGACGTCGACCGTCGCGTGTCCAAGTCCCCCGCGTAGTTGGCGTCTACCCATCCAATTGGCTTAATGCCGCTGCCGCTCCCGCGTCGATACGTGATCTTATAATCGAGTGTACCCTTGATGTATGCGAGGATGTGCAGGACCGCTTTCCAGTGTGCAGGGCCGGGGTTCTGGACAAATGCGGCGACACAATTGGCACTGAAAGTGATATCCGGGCGGGTGGTGTTGGAAGCATGCTGGATGGAGCCGACGGCTTCGCGGTAAGGTTTATCTGCCATAAATGCGATGTCGGCAGGGGTCGTTGGGCTCTGAGCTGAGGAGAGGTCGATGCCGGCGGGGAGTGGGGTCGCCTTGGGGTTGCATTCAGACATACCATAGCGCTCGAGGACACGCTCAAGATAAGGGCGCGAGGATATGCTGATAGTGCCGGCAGCCTCGTCGTACTCGATGGTCATGCCGAGAGAAGTCGCAGTACGGGGAACGTCGGTAACAGCGTAGGTAGCACGAATACCATCTTGCGCCTCAGTCGCAGCTGCTGAAGAGGACGAAATGCCGTCGATGTCATCGGTGTAGACGCCGGCGATGGAAGTACCGGCAGGCGAAGACCTGATGCGGATGGATGGGTCAGCGCGTGAACGAGTCCAGCCTAGGCTGGAGAACGACTTCTCGAGATGGTCTGCCCAGTTCCGCCCGGATTGCATCATCCCGTACAGCGACAACTTCATCAAGCACACCTTGCCCTCCGCACCCTCCACCACAAAACCCTCCGGCTGCCGCATATACACCACCTCGCTCATCGGGCTATTCAGGTAGGCGCTCACAACATCCATGGACCACATCAGCCAACCCGGCTGGTCCACGCATATGGCCCAGAGCATGCGCAACGACTCGTAGCGCACCACACCTGCGTACGTCTCGAAAAAGTCGACGCCAGGGATCTGCTGGAAACCCTTCGCAACGAGACGCGCCTTCCACTTGATGATGGCCCCCGCGACGTCGTACTTGACTGCATACACCCACTTGCAATCAATCACGTTCGCGCCCGCGGGGGCATCCACCAGCTCCCACACTCCGCGCTCCGTGAGCATCCCGTACTCCTTCTTCATAGGGTCCATCCATAATTCCGGGTGCTGCATAGCATCACGAAACGACTTGGGGACCCCAGAAGGAATGCTAGAGACGGCAAGCGCCCGGGTACGCGGATTCGGAGTCTTGCGGGAAGTGGCCCAGTCGATGCCACGGGCTTTGGCCGCGTCTGCCATGGCGTCAGTTTCGTGGGCATTGATAATAGCCTTGGACGGGATGTGAGTGCGAGTAGAGCGACGAGGAACGACGGGTTCAGGAGTAGGAGTCGGAGCGGGATCTGCGGCAGACTCGGGGGTAGACTCGTCAGTTTGCGGTGCAACGGGAATAACAGGCACATGCGCTTCGTCTCCAGCCTCCAAATCTCCCCCTGCTGGAGGAAGCGACCGATGGCCCCATCCCTCCTCGAAGATCACGTCGCGAGAGTTGAAGAGAGTGCGGGCGGCGGGGTTCCAGAGGCGGTAGCCGGCGGTCTTGTTGTAACCAACCATGACGGCCTTGACAGAGCGCGCATTCAGCTTGCCGCCGGCGGCCTCGATGGGGACGATCTTCGCGTAGGCGACGGAACCAAATGCGCGAAGGTGGGAAATGTTCGGCTTCTTGTGATTGTAGATCTCCGACGGTGTTTTCCCACCAGCCCGACGCTTTGGGTGGAACCACTGGACGTACGCCGCTGCCTCGAACGCCAACGGCCACATGCTCTTCGCGAGCCCGGAATCCGCAAGCAGACAACGCCCATACTCGACTGTGGTGCGGATGCCCCGTTCTCCGGGACCGTTCTGGGAGGAGGAGTGAGGCGTCGTCACCTCAATAATAATTCCCTCATCCCCGCAAAACTTCCGCCACAAATGGTTAATCCACTCTCCCCCACCATCCACATGCACCTTCCTCACCCGCTTCCCCGTCTGTGTCTCGATCTCGGCCTTGAGCAGCTTAAAATTCTGTAAGCTCTCCTCCGCTGTCTTGTGCTTGAGAAAATAGACCCACGGCCCCGCGCAGTGCCCGTCAACACAGTGCATGAGATAATGGACACCTCCCATGCCTGTCACCTGCGCTGGGCCCCATAGGTCCATGTACACACAATCTCCCACAGCCTTCTCCCGCTCGTGAACTCCGTCAAACGGACGCCGCGCGTGCTTCCCGAAGATGCAGTCTTCGCACAAGCCATCCATGCCATCCCCGACGACGTGAAGCCCGTCGACATGCTTCCCCGAGATCAGCGCCTCCAGACCTGAATTGCCGAGATGGACGAGACGGCGGTGCCACGTCTCTTTGCTGGCTGGGAGGTCTCGCGACCTGGCGATCCATGCAGCAACCATATCGGCGTCATCAAAATCCAGCTGGTACATGCCGTTGACGAGTGTACCCGCCATAAAGGGTGATCCATCGGGTTTCTTGAAAACGGCCTTGCCTCGACCGAATTCGACCGAATATCCGCTAGCGTCGAGCTTGGAAATGGAGACAAGGTTGAAGGTGATGTCGGGGGTGTGAATGGCATTTAAGGTGAGTTGTTTCTTCTCCCCCATGTACGTGATTGTCTTACGCACGACTCCAGTTCCCAAGATGCGGAATTTTGACCCCTCCGCCGCCTTTCCTTCGCGCTCGACAGGGTAATACTCCGCGAAATCCTCGCGCTTCCAGAAGCAATGGTCGGTAGCGGCAGAGTCGGCAACCACGTGGTATTCGCGTGACTGCGGTGTGTCGGTCATAAAAGCAAGCACGGCTTCGGGGATACCCTGGGCAGCAAGGCGCTGGTGCGTGAACCATGCCGCGAGGTCAAACTCGGGGTCTTTGAGCAGCTCGGTGCGTATGAAAACATCGTCATCTGTATGATTGTCGCAGATGACATGCTCTGTCTCAGATGTTGAGTAGACGAGGAAACGACGACCATCGGGAACCTCGCCATCGCCGGGGTATGGCTGTGCAGCGTGTAGAACGCGCTCAGCGCACTCCTCAATTGTTTCCTCGGCTGTCTGCGGAAAACCTTGGCCAACGCTGCGCAACGGGCGAGGGGATGTGAAGTCGAATACGGGAAGAGCATCGAAATGGTCAAGAGCAGGTGCCAGCTCTGGCATGTCGGGGTCCGTGCCGCCATCGCTGAGCAGCTCGAACTCCGACTGTTCCTCCGCGTCCACGACCTCGAAGCTCACCGACGACTCGGACAAAGTCTCGCCGATCTCTGACAGCGCACTGGCAACCACCGCCTCTGCAGCTTCGTCCCACGCCATAACCGACTCGATCGACGCGAGGACTTCCTCGCCGCGGAACTGCACGATCTGCGTACCACTCGCATCGTATGCAGCAATCGCGGCCTCCGGCAACGTCCACACCGAGAACGCAAATGTCTCGACGGTGTTTGCAGCGGATGTCGAGGTGGGTCCTTTCTTGCCCTTCCACCACGCGGGCCACTGACCCTCCTTCCCGCCGCCAGGCCAGAAACAATCCGCGATGGTGTGACCCTTCTTCCCTGGAGCGCCGCATTGCGCATTGCTGCAGACGAGGTTCTTGCGAGCTGCGCGACGAGCGTCGAAATTGGTGTTTGCTGCAAGGGCCTGGGGTGCAGGTGCGATCGAGGACGGTACGCCAGTTCGGTTCAAGCGCTCAGCGTGCATCGTGACAAAGCTGATGACCTCCGCCGAGGTCTTGAAGGTGTGAAGGACAGGGACGACCGTATCCCATTCCTCCCCGAGCAGCGAAATGAAGACGGTGCGGAACTGCATGTCACTCATCTTCGCGCCCATGTCGTTCGCCACGCTCCACAAGTTGCGAAGCCGGGTAACATGCTCCGCCATGGGGGTTCCGGGAACAAGGTACGCTGTATGAAGATCGCGAAGGGCGTTGACTAACCCCATGTCAGTGACCTGGTTATGATTCGCCTCGAGCGACAGAACGGCCTCGCGCGCCGTTCCGTTGAGCTTCAAGCCCAATCCAATCGGGTTCTTGACGTTGAGAACGAGCAGGGCGTACGCGAACGAGTCACGGTGATCCCATTCTTCGAGCGAAGGGTTCTTTGAGTAGATCGGGGTTGGCTCAGAGGGGGGCGAAGGGGAGGCGAAGGGGAGGGGGGTAGTCTCTCCCTCGCCTTGTTCGTCGGTAGGTTCGTCGACAAGGGGTCTAGGACAAGTGCCGTCGAGGTACGCCGCTACGCCACGGGCTTTGGCGAGCGCGTTAATCTTGGTCTGCCAGCCAACATAGCCAGTGCCGTCGAACTTCTCCCCATCCGGGAGGAGCGGCACGCTAGTAGGATTCGACGCCATGTGTCAGGGGTTCAGCGACAACGACAAGATATATGCCGTAGGAAATTCTTCGCAGGTCTGTGAGTTGTAAAAGCAATAAATGGTGCCCGAGCTAGTAAATCTGAAGCAAGTTAGACACGGAGGCCCATAACCTGTTAGAATGTAAAGCTCAGTTGGGCACGTAAGGGTGAACAACTGTATATTCCAACCTGTTAGAATGTAAAGCTACTCGAAGTAAGTAAGAGAGAGTAAAGGATAGGTAAACGGGACGAACCTCAGTTGGGCACGTAAGGGTGAACAACTGAGGAGCGCCCCGGGTCGGTCGATAGGATATATAAGTGATCGGTAGTAAGTAGAGTGAAACGGGGTTGATACATAATTAAGGGGGATTGGTCTACGTAGTCGGGCGCGAGCCCGACTACCGGCTATATGGCCAGCCGAGCCAATACTTCAACAA
Organism: Mycena metata; assembly: GCA_029378385.1. NCBI lineage: Eukaryota > Fungi > Basidiomycota > Agaricomycetes > Agaricales > Mycenaceae > Mycena > Mycena metata. The sequence goes on along the minus strand of JARKIB010000660.1, from coordinate 17,308 downwards.
AGGCCGCGACGTCGAAGGTGATGCTGGGAGAGGAAACGCGAATGGTCACAGCAGCTGTGATGTGACAGTGTGAATTATTTTATTTATTTATTTTATAACATTTATTTTAACTTGAAGGGAAAATTTTCCGGCGCACATCAGCTGCCTGCGACGATGCCGACGTCGACGAGCGCGCAGCGGACGACGAGCACGGCGGGAGAGGGCGGGAGGTCGACTCCGACGGTGTTGAAGTCCCTAAGCGAGACGTGGGAGCGGCGGCGATCTGTATCACGGCCATCAAACTTGCGCGCGCGGGGTGGGGGGATAGCGTTTTCTCGTACGGATCGTCGTATGCGCTTGGCGACGGGCCTTTTGGCGCATTTCATGCTCCCTCTCAGGCAAGTATTCGCGGGCGTGCTCGTATACGGTGCGCGGGACCCCTTAGCGTGTCCACGACGGCACGACACGACTTTTGACGCCTAGTCCTCGCTGGCACATCCTTGGCTTGTTCTTCCCAACGATGCGCACGCACGGCGTCCATACCCGCGTCCGGGCTTTGACTGTGGTACCGTGCCGTTGCGAGGAATTTTGGCGCTCGCATTGGCGCCTGCGCAACTTCACTGCCGCCGCGCTGGACGACTTCTGCTTGATTCGTTCCGCAGCCCACCAGCGCCTCCCGCACGCGAGCTTCATTCACCGCCCGGAATTACGTCGTAACGGTGGCACGCACACACGGGTTCTATCCACCGCGCCGCGAAAGTGTGACTACCCTTGCTGGGGTGCCGTGAAAATGCGCCGCCTCCTACGTCGCGATGTCGCGAAGGCACCAGGCACCGTTTTCAGAGTTCCCGTATGGCGCACTTGCGACATTGACACCGTGACCTCGTTCGCGTCTGTGCCCGCCTTTTCTCTTTCCTTTTTTCGGCTTTTGTTTTTCCACACGGATCAACCAAGATCAACCGCCCGCTTCCCAACAAGGAAATAGCGCTTAACTGACACCTGATATGAGTCTTGTTTAAGCGCTCTGAGATTTATATCACCCCCGCAGCGCTTTCGTAGCATATAAAGTGTGCAAGGGGTTCCCCTTGACAGGACCCTTTCAGAACATGCCCCATCAACAAACCGTCCCCAAAATCCGCTTGCAGAATATTTTAACGTCTGTTACCGTCACAATCAATGCACTCAATGCCCTGGTCAACACTCTGAATATCCATGGGCTAGAAGCCATGGTTAATACCACACAGTCACTTTTGAAAATGGTTCAGGTATGGTTCTAGGAATGAAGTCACTGGGCCCAGCATGGCTCTGAAATAATGTTTCTAGACTATCAAGCAAGACAAAAATGAGTGCGCTGAGTTGATGGAACAGACTCACAACATCCTCAATGCAATTATTGGTGTCTATGTCAAGTCCGACACCGGTATTGAACTACCACTCAGCACATTAAATGAAATTGGAAATTTTACCCAGTAACCCTCCACTCCCATACATATGTACATGGCTCACACAATACATTTAGAACCCTCCACAAGATTCATACATTTATTGAGGCACAACAAAGTGGCAGCAAAGTCAAGAAATTTTTCCGACAGGGGGATTTAAATGGGCTACTGAAGGATTGCAAGGCGGGATTGCAACGGGGACTTGTGTATTTTCAGGTGAGCACTGCACAAGCAAAAGTAAATTTACCCCCTCAAGAATGGTCTGCAGATCAAATCTTCAGATATCATGGCTACTGCCAGAGAAATGGAAGAACAGGCCCAGATCAGACACCAGGAACTACTCAATATCATTGAGACTCTATCTAGTTCCGACTCAGCATCATTTGTATGTGAGCACATCTGTCATGTATAGCAGTAATAACAGGTGTGCAGATGAGCAAGGCTTATTCTGGCTCATATGCAAGGTGATCACAGAACACTCTGGTATGCCTCCCCCCCACACTAATGCATGTAATAGCTCCACTTCTATCTCAATGCTGCCAGCGGAGCCAAAGATATTTTATGGACGTGAATCGGAGCTTGCTAATATCCTCCGGCATTTCAGAGAAAGCACTCCGAGGATAGCTATTTTAGGTGCAGGGGGCATGGGAAAGACCAGTTTGGCACAATGTGTCTTACATCATGAAGAAATTGTCATCAATTACCAGGGAAATCGACTCTTTGTTGTCTGTGACACTGCAACAAGCAAGGTGGAACTTGCAGGTCTCATTGGAGCCCATCTTGGAATGAAACCTGGGAAAGACCTCACTCAAGCAGTTATCCACCACCTTGGAGGGGGTCCACCGACCTTGCTGGTTCTTGACAACCTCGAGACTGCTTGGGAGCCAGCAGAATCCCGCAAAGAGGTTGAGGAATTCCTCTCGCTACTCACAGACATAGCCGGTCTAGCATTGATGGTGTGTACCCTTTTATCTCCTTCTGCTATTTTACTCATCAGGTCCAAGATCACAATGCGAGGAGCAGAAAGACCCCACAAGGTGCAGTGGACACGGCCATTCCTGCCCCCTCTGGAGCCCTTAGCACAAGACGCTGCTCGCAAAGTGTTTATTGATATTGCAGAAGATAGGCACTCAATAGAGGAGATGGACCAAGTCCTAGGCCTCACAGACAATATGCCACTTTCAATCAACCTTCTGGCTCATGCTGTGGATGTGGAGGGCTGCAGTGCAGTCTTGGGGCGCTGGCAGAGGGAGCATACCTCAGTCATTTCAGAGGGATATGACCAAAGATCCAATCTTGAACTATCCATCTCACTTTCCCTCGCAAGCCCCAGAATCACATCCACCCCTCACTCGCAAGAACTGTTGAGTCTACTGTCAATTCTCCCAGATGGGCTTTCGGATGCAGAGCTGATACAAAGTAACTTTACAATTCAAGATATTCTTGATTGTAAAAGGGCTTTGGTTCGCACTGCTCTAGCTTACACCAATGACCACAAACGACTGAAAGCTCTGGTACCAGTCAGAGAATATATGGCAAAGTTTCTGCCACCAACAGATAGAATGATCAGACCACTTTTCAAACACTTTCAGGAGCTCCTGAAGTTGTATATAGCTGACGGGGGAACACAATCATCTGCCCTCTATGTTGAACGACTGAGTTCAAATTACACCAATATCTCAAATATTATGCAGAGGAGCCTACACCGGGGGCATCCCGACCTAGCAGATACCATCTCCTCCACATCTCATTTCATCCGATTTAATGCTAGTATTGGCACGGGGGCAATACCTCTGATGGATGAAATCATCACACTCCTCCCACACTCAGAGGATTATGAGGCGAAAGCATCTTTCACTGTCAGGTTATTCGGTGCCGAAAAATCACGTTCAATTCCCCATCCGGAAACATTGATTGCTCAGACTTTCGAGTGGTTGAAGATGTGCAATGATCCTGATTTGAAAGGTATGTGCACACTTTCTGTTAATGACATAGACTGAGAAGGGATACCCCAGCCACCTTTTGCATTAATTTGGGCTGGTATTACACTGTCATTGACATTCCCATGGCTCTAAAATATTGTCAAATGGGTCTCTCCTTAGCAAAGTCACATGGAAACATCAAAGGACAATCTGCAGCCTTACTTCGCCTTTCATTGATCAAGTGGTTCACTGGTGACTATATCACTGGCCATGCCTATGCACAGGAGGCACAGAAACTCGCAAAGGTCTCTGGGGATCTACAAAGAGAGGCATCAGGAATATACAATGAAGCTCTGTGCTGCCAGGCTTTAGGTCATTTTCGTGAATGCATATCACTAGTCAGAAGGGCCAGTGCCCTTCTACAGCTGTGTGGTCTATCCCGTGGGGCACTGGACCTTGACCTTATGACCTGCCAGCACTGGTTGGGAGATTCAAATTTTTCACCTCAATTTACGGTGAAAGATGTTGTTTGTTTTTCAGACATTTTTCACCGAAAAAAGAGGTGAAAAATTTAAAACTTTTTCACCACTATTTCAAGTGGAATTCAAGGTGAAAAACTTGAAACAAAACTCATAATGTTTTACACCAACTATTCACCCAAAATTCAGCGGGTTTTTCAGACATTTTTCACCGAAAAAAGAGGTGAAAAATTTAAAACTTTTTCACCACTATTTCAAGTGGAATTCAAGGTGAAAAACTTGAAACAAAACTCATAATGTTTTACACCAACTATTCACCTAAACTTCAGCGGGATTTTTACACATTTTTCACTGAGAAAAGAGGTGAAAAATTTAAACTTTTTTCACCACTATTTCAGGTGGAATTCAAGGTGAAAAACTTGAAACAAAATTTATGAGTTTTACACCAACTATTCACCCAAAATTCAGCGGATTTTTACGCATTTTTCACTGAGAAACGAGGTGAAAAATTTAAAACTTTTTTCACCACTATTTCAAGTGGAATTCAGGGTGAAAAACTTGAAACAAAATTTATAAGTTTTACACCAACTATTCACCGAAAATTCAGCGGAGTTTTACACATTTTTCAGTGAGAAACGAGGTGAAAAATTTAAAACTTTTTTCACCACTATTTCCAGTGGAATTTGAGGTGAAAAACTTGAAACAAAATTTATGAGTTTTACACCTCAAGATTCACCTCTATTGCCACCCGGAAATTGGGGTGGAAAATGTAAAACTTTATTCACAACAATATTCAGCGGAAAAAGTGCTGAAAAATTCGTGAAAAAAGTGATAAAAAAAGCGGTGAAAAATTTGAAACTGGGGTTCACATTTTTCACATATTTTTCACATATTTTTCACATTGTTTTCTACTGTAATTTTTGGTGAAAAATGTAATGAAATATACATGTTTTTTTTTCACCCCATTTTACACCAAGAATATGACTGAAAAAGTTAAAACATTTTTCAGAGATTTTTCACTTGGAACTGAGGTGAAAAACTTGAAATATTTGAATTCAAGTTTTTCGGTGAAAAATGTGAATTTTTTTATTTCGAATTTTCCACCTCAAAATTCAGCAGTTTTTCAGGTGAAAATATTGGTGAAAAACTTGAAACCTGGTTGGCTGAAAATGTCACTTGCTTTTCTCTTCTCCAGTTTTCCCTTAAGTGTGTCACATAGTTTGGGAGGTTGCAGCCAAAGAATTGGGGTAGAGCAGCACATGTATGTTGGTGGTCAGCGACTGTATGTTCCTTGTGACTACCTCTTCCAGTGGCTTTAGCTCTTCTGAATAGAAATGGTTTTAAACTGTTTCAAAAGTACAAGATATAAGGAGACAAACTTGTAGATATGATGGGAGTGCACATGTTTTGGAACTAATTGAAGTTTGTTATTCGGTGAGCAAGCTTTCTGCTGGAGATCTGTGACAGGTCAAATACGTTGGTGAAAGTGTCCCTGGGTTTGTAGGTATGGCGGTCACTTCGCACATTTATTATTCCGGGGTTTTTTCCCACTTTTCCACCTTTTTTTTGGGTCTTTAACTTTCCATACTTTTCTTTTTGGGTGTTTTCATTCTGCTATTCTTTTCTTCCCATGGACACAGATTAGTATTCATTCAATGTGCTGGAACATGACAACTTTATGAACAAGACCTAGGGAGGACAGTGGTTTTGAACACTGCCCTACATTAGGGTTAAACACTCTTGATGGCCAAAGGTGATTGCGGTCGGTTGCATAATAAATGTGCAATGTGACCGCCATATGTAGGAACATAAGAACAACAATGGGATATTGGAAGAAAATTCGGTGGGCATGGTGGCAGAAAATCCGGTGCGGAATTGCCTCTTGCGCAGGCAAAACAATCTGAAGTGCCCAGTTTCGGTCATTTGGCTGGGAAATTTTCTACGGCAGGTCAGAGATCGCAAAGAGAGGCACTGCTGGGTCTGGGGGAGCATAACAATGGGAGAAAATTTGGTGCGGAATTGCCTCTTGTGCAGGCAAAACAAGGTAAAGTGCACAGTTTTGGTCATTTGGCTGGCAGATTTTCTATGGCAGGTCAGATATTGCAGACAGAGGCACTGCTGGGTCCATGGGCAGCGTAGCAATGCGGGTGGTATGTTGGCAAAAAGTTCGGTACGGAATTGGCAGGCAAAACAGTCTGAAGTGCCCAGTTTCAGGTATTTAGCTGGCAGATTTTCTGCTGCAGATCCGCAGCAGGTCATATGTCATGGGGGAAGGTATGTGCGAGTCTGCGGGACAGATGCCAATGCGGGTGGTATGTTGGCGGAAAATTCAGTGCGGAATTGCCTCTTGCCCAGGCAAAACAATCTGAAGTGCCCAGTTTTGGGCATTCAGGTGGCAGATTTTCTATGGTAGGTCATGTCTTTACTGATTAGTAAAGAAAGTTGAAAATCGGGAAAAAGGGTGAAAAGGTGAAAAGAAAAGGTCAGAATAGTAAATATGCAATGTGACCGCCATACTACTGCATATCTGCAGCAGAAAATGTGTAAGGACGATAACAAGATCCGGCCACTTTGGATTGTTTGGCCTGCATCTACGCCCCCCACGAACCCAGTGGGACCTCTGTCTGCAATAACTGACCTGTCGTTGAAAATCTGCCAGCCAAATAACCAAAAGTGGGCACTTCAGACTGTTTTGCCTGCGGGAGAGGCATTTCAGCAGTTCCACACCGATTTTTTTGCCAACATTGCACATGCATTGCTACGCTCCCCAAGGACCCCTCAGTGTCGTTTATTGCGATATCTGAGCAGCGGTAGGAAATCCGCGGGCCAGACGCCTGAAAGTGGGCACTTCAGATTATTTTACCCGCGTGAGGGGCAGTTCCGCACCGAATTTTCTGCCAACATTGCACGTGTATTGCTACGCTCCCCAGGGACCCCTCAGTGTTGTTCATTGCGATATCTGACCAGCGGTAGAAAATCCGCGGGCCAGACACTCAAAAGAGGGCACTTCAGGTGGGTTTGCCCGTGCAAGCTGCAATTCTGCAGCGATTTTTCTGCCAAGATGGGACGCGCATTGCTATGCTCCTCAGAGACCCATCAGGGCCTCCCTTTGCGATATCTGACCCGCAGTAGAAAATCTGCGGTCCAAATGACCAAAACTGGGCACTTTGGCTTGTTTTCCCCACATGAAGAGATCATTTTGCCCGTGCAGGGACCCTTCAGTGTTCTTCATTGCGATATCTGAGCGGCAGTAGGAAATCCGCGGGCCAAATGACCAAAACTGGGCACTTTAGCTTGTTTTTCCTGCATGAGGAGATTATTGTGCCCGCACAAGCTGCAATTCTGCACCGATGTTGCTGCCAACATGGCACACACTTTGCCACGCTCCCCAGGGACCCTGCACTGTCCTTCATTGCAATATCTGACCGGCGGTAGGAAATCCGCGGGCCAAATGACCAAAACTGGGCACTTTAGCTTGTTTTTCCTGCATGAGGAGATTATTGTGCCCGCGCAAGCTGCAATTCTGCACCGATTTTTCTGCCAACATGGCACCCGCCTTACCGTCCTCCCCACGGGACCCTCATTGTCTTTCATTGCGATATCTGACCGGCGGTAGAATATCCGCGGGCCAGACACCCGAAAGTGGGCACGTCAGATTGTTTTGCCCGCGTGAGGGGCAGTTCCGCACCGAATTTTCTGCCAACATTGCATGCGCATTACCGCGCTCCCCAGGAACCCCTCGGCATCCTTCATTGCGATATCTGAGCGGCGGTAGAAAATCCGCGGGCTAGACACCCGAAAGGGGGCACTTCAGATTGTTTTGCCCGCGTGAGGGGCAGTTTCGCACCGAATTTTGTGCCAACATTGCACGCGCATTGCCACCCTCCCCAGGGACCCGTCAGTGTCCTTCATTGCGATATCTGAGCGGCAGTAGAAAATCTGCGGGCCAGACACCTGAAAGTGGGCAGTTCAGATTATTTTGCCCGCGTGAGGGGCAGTTTCACACGGAATTTTGTGCCAACATTGCATGCACATTGCCGCGCTCCCCAGGGACCCTTCCGTGTCCTTCATTGCAATATCTGACTGGCGGTAGAAAATTCGCGGGCCAACAGGCCAAAACTGGGCACTTTAGTTTGACCGAATTTTGTGCCAACATTGCATGCGCATTGCCGCGCTCCCCAGGGACCCTTCCGTGTCCTTCATCGCGATATCTGACTGGCGGTAGAAAATTCGCGGGCCAAATGACCAAAACTGGGCACTTTAGCTTGTTTTTCCTGCATGAGGAGATTATTGTGCCCGCACAAGCTGCAATTCTGCACCGATTTTTCTGCCAACATGGCACACACTTTGCCACGCTCCCCAGGGACCCTCCAGTGTCCTTCATTGCAATATCTGACCGGCGGTAGGAAATCCGCGGTCCAAATGACCAAAACTGGGCACTTTAGCTTGTTTTTCCTGCAGCAGGAGATTATTGTGCCTGCACAAGCTGCAATTCTGCACCGATTTTTCTGCCAACATGGCACACACTTTGCCACGCTCCCCAGGGACCCTGCAGTGTCCTTCATTGCAATATCACCGGCGGTAGGAAATCCGCGGGCCAAAAGACCAAAACTGGGCACTTTAGCTTGTTTTTCCTGCAGCAGGAGATTATTGTGCCTGCACAAGCTGCAACTCTGCACGGATTTTCCTGCCAACACGGTACATGCCTTGCAACGCTCCCCAGGGACCCCTCAGTGTCTTTCATTGGGATATCTGACCGACGGTAGAAAATCCGCGGGCGAGACACCCGAAAGTGGGCAGTTCAGATTATTTTACCCGCGTGAGGGGCAGTTCCGCACCGAATTTTCTGCCAACATTGCATGCGCATTGCCGCGCTCCCCAGGAACCCCTCGGCATCCTTCATTGCGATATCTGAGCGGCGGTAGAAAATCCGCGGGCCAGACACCCGAAAGTGGGCACTTCAGATTGTTTTGCCCGCGTGAGGGGCAGTTCCACACCAAGTTTTCTGCCAACACTGCACACGCATTGCCGCGCTCCCCAGGGACCCTTCCGTGTCCTTCATTGCGATATCTGAGTGGCAGTACAAAATCTGCGGGTCAGACACCCGAAAGTGGGCACTTCAGATTATTTTACCCGCGTGAGGGGCAGTTCCGCACCGAATTTTCTGCCAACATTGCATGGGCATTGCCACGCGCCCCAGGGACCCATCAGGTCCTTCCTTTGCAATATCTGACTCACAGTAGAAAATCCGCAGGCCAACAGGCCAAAACTGGGCACTTTAGTTTGACCGAATTTTGTGCCAACATTGCATGCGCATTGCCGCGCTCCCCAGGGACCCTTCCGTGTCCTTCATTGCGATATCTGACTGGCGGTAGAAAATTCGCGGGCCAAATGACCGAAACTGGGCACTTTAGCTTGTTTTTCCTGCATGAGGAGATTATTGTGCCCGCACAGGCTGCAATTCTGCACCGAATTTTCTGCCAACATTGCACGTGCATTGCCACACTCCCCAGGAACCCTGCAGTGTCCTTCATTGCAATATCTGACTGGCGGTAGAAAATCCGTGGGCCAAATGACCAAAACTGGGCACCTTAGCTTATTTTTCCTGCGTGAGGAGATTATTGTGCCCGCGCAACCTGCAATTCTGCACCGATTTTCCTACCAACATGGCACAGACCTTGCGATGCTCCCCCGGGGACCCTCGGCGTCCTTCATTGCGATATCTGAGCGGCAGTAGGAAATCCGGAGGCCAAATGACCAAACCTGGGCACTTTGGCTTGTTTTTCCTGCATGAGGAGATTATTGTGCCCGCACAAGCTGCAATTCTGCACCGATTTTTCTGCCAACATGGCACACACCTTGCCGCGCTCCCCAGGGACCCTTCAGTGGCCTTCATTGCAATATCTGACCGGCGGTAGGAAATCCGCGGGCCAAATGACCAAAACTGGGCACCCTAGCTTGTTTTGTCCTGCATGAGGAGATTATTGTGCCCGCGCAAGCTGCAATTCTGCACCGACTCTTCTGCCAACATGGCACACACTTTGCTATGCTCCCCAGGGACCCCTCAGTGTCACCCATTGCAATATCTGACCAGCGGTAGAGAATCCGCGGGTCAGACACCCGAAGGTAGGCACTTCAGATTATTTTGCCCGCGTGAGGGGCAGTTCCGCACTGAATTTTCTGCCAACATTGCACGCGCATTGCCACGGTCCCCAGGGACCCCTCAGTGTCTTTCATTGCGATCTCTGACCGACGGTAGACAATCCGCGGGCCAGACTCCCGAAAGTAGGCACATCAGAAGATAGCCCAATGAAAGACACTGAAGGGTCCCTGGGGAGCGTGGCAAGGCATGTACCGTGTTGGCAGAAAAATCGGTGCAGAATTGCAGCTTGTGCGGGCACAATAATCTCCTCATGCAGGAAAAACAAGCTAAAGTGCCCAGTTTTGGTCATTTGGCCCGGGGATTTTCTACCACCGGTCAGATATCGCAATGAAGGACACTGCGGGGTCCCTAGGGAGCGTGGTAATGCGCGTGCAATGTTGGCAAAAAATTCAGTGCGGAACTGCCCCTCACGCGGGCAAAATAATCTGAAGTGCCTACCTTCGGGTGTCTGACCCGCGGATTTTCTACCGCTGGTCAGATATTGCAATGGGTGACACTGAGGGGTCCCTGGGGAGCATAGCAAAGTGTGTGCCATGTTGGCAGAAGAATCGGTGCAGAATTGCAGCTTGCGCGGGCAAAATAATGTCCTCATGCAGGAAAAACAAGCTAAAGTGCCCAGTTTTGGTCATTTGGCCCCCAGATTTTCTACGGCGGGTCAGATATCGCAAAGGGAGGCCGTGATAGGTCCCTGGGAAGCACAGGAATGTGCGTCCCATTTTGGCAGAAAAATCGGGGCAGAACTGCAGCTTGGGCGGGCAAACCAATCTGAAGTGCCCACTTTCGGGTGTCTGACCTGCAGATATTCTACCGCTGGTCAGATATTGCGGTGAGCAACACTGAGGGGTCCCTGGGGAGCGTAGCAATGCATGTGTAATGTTGGCAGAAACATTGGTGCAGAATTGCAGCTTGCGCCCGCTCACTTTCTGGTGTCTGGCCCACGGATTGTCTACCGCCGGTCAGATATCAAAATGAAGGACACTGAGGGGTTCCTAGGAAGCGTGGCAAGGTGTGTGCTGTGTTGGCAGGAAAGTCGGTGCAGAATTGCAGCTTGCGCGGGCAAAATAATCTCCTCATGCAGGAAAAACAAGCTAAAGTGCCCAGTTTTGTTTATTTGGCCCGCGGATTTTCTACCGCTGGTCAAATGTTGCAATGAAAAACACTGAGGGTCGCTAGGGAGCGTGCTAATGTGCCTGCCACGTTGGCAGAAAATTTGGTGCGGAACTGCCCCTCACGCGGGCAAAATAATCTGAAGTGCCCACTTTCGGGTGTCTGGTCCACGGATTTTCCACCACTGGTCAGATATCGCAATGAAAGGCACTGAGGGGTCCCTTGGAGGGGTAGCAATACGCGTCCCATGTTAGCAGAGAAATCCAGGCGCAACTGCCTCTCACGTGGGCAAAATGATCTCTTCATGCAGGAAAAACAAGCCAAAGTGCCCAGTTTTGTTTATTTGGCCCGCGGATTTTCTACCGCTGGTCAATTATTACAATGAAACACCCTGTGGGGTCTCCGGGGAGCATAGCAATGCACGTGCAATGTTGGCAGAAAATTTGGTGCGGAACTGCCCCTCACATGGGCAAAATAATCTGAAGTGCCCACTTTTGGGTGTCTGACCCGCGGGTTTTCTACCACCGGTCAGATATCGCAATGAAAAACACTGAAGGGTCCCTGGGCAGTGTGGCAAGATGTGTGCCATGTTGGCAGAAAACTCCGTGCAGAATTGCAGCTTGCGCGGGTAAAATCATCTTCTCATGCAGGAAAAACAAGCTAAAGTGCCCGATTTCCGTCATTTGGCCCGCGGATTTTCTACTGCTGGTCAGATATCGCAATAAAGGACACTGAGGGGTCCCTCTGGGTTGTAGCAATGCACGTGCAATGTTGGCAGAAAATTCGATGCGGAACTGCCCCTCACGCGGGCAAAATAATCTGATGTGCCCACTTTCGGGTGTCTGACTCGCAGATTTTCTACCGCTCGTCAGATATTGCAATGAAAAACACTGGGGGGTTCCTGGGGAGTGTAGCAATGCGCCTGCCATGTTAGCAGGAAATTCGGTGCGGAACTGCCCCTCCCACGGGCAAAATAATCTGAAGTGCCCACTTGCGCGCGTCTGGCCCGTGGCTTCTCTACCGCCGGGCAGATATCGCAAAGGAAGACACTGAAGGGTCTCTGGGGTGAATAGCAATGTCCATCCCCTCTTGGCAGAAAATTGCTGCAGAATTGCAGCTTGCGCGAGCAAACCAATCCACAGTGCCCTTCGGGTGTCTGACTCGCAATGAACAACACTGAGGGGTCCCTGGGAAGCACAGCAATGTGTTTGCTATGTTGGCAGAAAAATCAGTGCAGAATTGCAGCTTGCGCGGGCAAACCCGCCTGAAGTGCCCACTTTCGGGTGTCTGGCTTGCGGATTTTCTACCGCTGATCAGATATTGCAATAGGAGACACTGACGGGTCCCTGGGGAGCGTAGCAATGCGCGTGCCATGTTTCCAGGCAAATCGGTGTAGAATTGCAGCCTGTGCGGGCAACATAAGCTCCTCATGCGGGAAAACAAGCTAAAGTGCCCAGTTTTGGTCATTTGGCCCGCGAATTCTTTACCGCTGGTCAGATATCGCAACAAAGGACACTGAGGGGTCCCTGAAGAGATCATTTTGCCCACATGAGAGGCAGTTGCGCCTCAATGTCTCTGCTCACATGGCACACACCTTGCCATGCTCCCCAGGAACCCTTCAGTGTCCTTCATTGGGATATCAGACCTGCGGTAGAAAATCCGCGGGCCAGACATCCGAAAGTGGGCACTTCAGAGTATTGTGTCCGCGTGAGGGGCAATTCCACACCGAATTTTCTGCCAACAGTTCACGTGCATTTCTACGCTCCCCAGGGACCCCTGAGTGTCTTTCATTGCGATACCTGACCAGCGGTAAAAAATCCACGGTGTCAAACACTCGAAAGTGGGCACTTCAGATTGGTTTGCCCGCCCAAGCTGCAGTTCCGCCCCGATTTTTCTGCCAACATGGGACCCGCATTGCTATGCTCCCCAGGGACCCATCAGGGCCTCCCTTTGCGATATCTGACCCGCAGTAGCAAATCCGCGGGCCAGGCACCCGAAAGTGGGTGCTTCAGATTATTTTGCCCACGTGAGGGGCAGTACTGCACCGAATTTTCTGCTAATATGGCACGCGCATCGCTACGATCCCCAGGGATCCCTCAGTGTCTCTCATTGCAATATCTGACCAGCGGTAGAAAATCCGCGCGGGTCAGACACCCGAAAGTGGGCACTTCAGGTGGGTTTGCCCGCACAAGCTGCAATTCTGCACCGATCTTTCTGCCAACATGGCACACATTGCTGTGCTCCCCAGGGACCCCTCAGTGGCCTTCATTGTGATACCTGACCAGCGGTAGAAAATCCGCGGGTCAGACACCTGAAAGTGGGCACTTCACGTGGGTTTGCCCATGCAAGCTGCAATCCTGCAGCGATTTTTCTGCCAAGATGGGACGCGCATTGCTATGCTCCCCGGGGACCCATCAGGGCCTTTTTGCAATATCTGACCTATGGCAGACAATCCGCGGTCCAAACTACAAAAACTGGGCACTTTGGTGTGTTTTCTCCGCATGAGGAGATTATCTTGCCCGCGTGAGGGGCAGTTCGGCACCGAATTTTCTGCCAACATGGCAGGCGCATTGCTACGCTCCCCAGGGACCCCTCAGTCTCTTTCATTGCGATATCTGACCAGCGGTTCAAAATCCGCAGGTCCGACACCCGAAAGTGGGCACTTCAGGTTGGTTTGCCTGCGCAAGCTGCAATTCCACAGTAATTTATCTGCCAGGATGGGACCCGCATTGCTATGCTCCCTAGGGACCCATCGGGGCCTCCCTTTGCAATATTTGACCAGCGGTAGGAAATCCGCGGGTCAGACACCTGAAAGTGGGCACTTCAGGTGGGTTTGCCCGCACAAGCTGCAATTCTGCACTGATTCTTCTGCCAACATGACACACATTGCTGTGCTCCCCCGGGAACCCTCAGTGTTTTTCATTGCGATATCTGACCAGCGGTAGTAAATCCGCAGGTCAGACACCCAAAAGTGGGCACTTCCGATTGGTTTGCCCATGCAAGCTGCAATTCCGCAGCGATTTCTTTGCCAAGATGGGACGCGCATTGCCATGCTCCCTGGGTACCCCTTGGGGCCGCTCTCTGCGATATCTGACCCGCAGTACAAAATCCGCGGTCCAAACCACAAAAACTGGGCGCTTTAGCTTGCTTTCTCTGCATGAGGAGATTATTTCGCCCTCGTGAGAAGCAGTTCAGCCTCGATTTTTCTGCCAACATAGCACGCGCATTACTACGCTCCCCAGGGACCCTTCAGTGATCTTCATTGCGATATCTGACTGGCGGTAGAAAATTCGCGGGTCAGACACCCGAAAGTAAGCACTTCAGATTATTTTGCCCGCGTGAGGGGGAGTTCTGCACCAATTTGTCTGCCAATATGGCACACACATTGCTATGCTCCCCAGGAACCCCTCAGTGTTGTTCATTGCGATATCTGACCAGTGGTGGAATCTCTGTGGGTCAGACACCTGAAAGTGGGCACTTCAGGTGGGCTTGCCCCTGCAAGCTGCAATTCTGCCCCCATTTTTCTGCCAAGATGGGATGTGCATTGCTATGCTCGCCAGGGACCCCTCAGTGTCTTTCATTCGGATATCTGACCAGCGGTAGAATATCTGCGGGTCAGACACCCGAAAGTAGGCACTTCAGATTGGTTTGCCCGCCCAAGCTGCAGTTCTGCCCCGATTTTTCTGCCAAAATGGGACGCACATTCCTGTGCTTCCCAGGGACCTATCACGGCCTCCCTTTGCGATATCTGACCCGCCGTAGAAAATCTGCGGGCCAAATGACCAAAACTGGGCACTTTAGCTTGTTTTTCCTGCATGAGGGCATTATTTTGCCCGCGCAAGCTGCAATTCTGCACCGATTCTTCTGCCAACATGGCACACACTTTGCCATGCTCCCCAGGGACCCCTCAGTGTCACCCATTGCAATATCTGACCAGCGGTAGAAAATCCGCGGGGCAGACACCCGAAGGTAGGCACTTCAGATTATTTTGCCCGCGTGAGGGGCAGTTCCCCACCGAATTTTCTGCCAACATTGCACGCGCATTACCACGCTCCCCAGGGACCCTTCAGTGTCCTTCATTGCAATATCTGACCGGTGGTAGAAAATCCGCGGGCCAAATGACCAAAACCGGGCTCTTTAGCTTGTTTTTCCAGCATAAGGAGATTACTTTGCCCGCGCAAGCTGCAATTCTGCACCGAGCTTTCTGCCAACATGGCACACGCCTTGCCACGCTCCCCAGGGACCCATCAGGGCTTCTTTCTGCGATATCTGACCCACCGTAGAAAATCCGCGGGCCAAAGGACCAAAAGTGGGCACTTTAGCTTGTTTTTCCTGCATCAGGAGATTATTTTACCTGCGCAAGGTGCAATTCTGCACCGATTTTTTCTGCCAACATGGCACACACATTGCTGTGCTCCCCAGGAACCCTTCAGTGTCCTTCATTGCGATATCCGACCGGCGGTAGAAAATCCACGGGTCAGACAACCGAAAGTGGGCACTTCAGGTGGGTTTGCCCGCGCAAGCTGCACTCCTGCAGCGGTTTTCTGCCAGGATATTTTGCCCTCGTGAGAAGCAGTTCTGCCTCGAATTTTCTGCCAACAGGGCACCCACATTGTTACCCTCCCCAGGGGCCCTTCAGTGTCCTTCATTGCAATATCTGACCGGCGGTAGAAAATCTGCGGGCCAGACATCCGAAAGTGGGCACTTCAGATTATTGTGCCTGTGTGAGTGCCACGCTCCCCAGAGACCCCTCAGTGTCTTTCATTGTGATATCTGACCAGCGGTAGAAAATCCGCAGGCCAAATGACCAAACTGGGCATTTTAGCTTGTTTTTCCTGCATGAGGAGATTATTGTGCCGGCACAAGCTGCAATTCTGCACCGAATTTTCTGCCAACATTGCACGCGCATTGCCACGCTCCCCAGGGACCCCTCAGTGTCTTTCATTGCGATCTCTGACCGACGGTAGAAAATCCGCGGGCCAGACACCCGAAGGTGGGCACTTCAGATTATTTTGCCCGCGTGAGGGGCAGTTCCGCACTGAATTTTCTGCCAACATTGCACGCGCATTACCACGCTCCCTAGGGACCCCGCAGTGTCTTTCATTGCGATATCTGACCGGTGGTAGAAAATCCCCGAGCCAAATGACCAAACTGGGCACCTTAGCTTGTTTTTTCCGGCATGAGGAGATTATTGTGCCCGCACAAGCTGCAATTCTGCACCGATTTTTTCTGCCAACACAGTACATGCCTTGCCACGCTCCCCAGGGACCCTTCAGTGTCTTTCATTGGGCTATCTTCTGATGTGCCTACTTTCGGAGTCTGGCCCGCGGATTGTCTACCGTCGGTCAGAGATCGCAATGAAAGACACTGAGGGGTCCCCTGGGGACCGTGGCAAGGTGGTGTGCCATGTTGCAGAAAAATCGGTGCAGAATTGTAGCTTGCGCGGGCAAATAATCTCCTCAAGCAGGAAAAACAAGCTTGCAGGAAAAAACAAGCTAAGGTGCCCAGTTTTGGTCATTTGGCCCACGGATTTCCTACCGCCAGTCAGATATTGCAATGAAGGACACTGCAGGGTTCCTGGGGAGTGTGGCAATGCACGTGCAATGTTGGCAGAAAATTCGGTGCAGAATTGCAGCCTGTGCGGGCACAATAATCTCCTCATGCAGGAAAAACAAGCTAAAGTGCCCAGTTTTTGGTCATTTGGCCCGCGGATTTTCTACTGTGAGTCAGATATTGCAAAGGAAGGACCTGATGGGTCCCTGGGGAGCGTGGCAATGCCCATGCAATGTTGGCAGAAAATTCGGTGCAGAACTGCCCCTCACGCGGGCAAAACAATCTGAAGTGCCCACTTTCGGGTGTCTGGCCCGCGGATTTTCTACCGCCGCTCAGATATCGCAATGAAGGATGCCGAGGGGTTCCTGGGGAGCGCGGCAATGCGCATGCAATGTTGGCAGAAAATTCGGTGCGGAACTGCCCCTCACGCGGGTAAATAATCTGAACTGCCCACTTTCGGGTGTCTCGCCCGCGGATTTTCTACCATCGGTCAGATATCCCAATAAAAGACACTGGAGGGTCCCTGGGGAGCGTGGCAAAGCATGTACCGTGTTGGCAGGAAAATCGGTGCAGAGTTTGCAGCTTGTGCAGGCACAATAATCTCCTCACGCAGGAAAAACAAGCTAAAGTGCCCAGCTTTGGTCATTTGGCCCGCGGATTTTC